>JAODKM010000039.1:35967595-35988701 GCA_026780845.1 Petrocephalus sullivani
AACCAGTGCCACTCACACAACTACCCACAGCAAGATCACTCCATCCACAGAACCAGTGCCACTCACACAACTACCCACAGCAAGATTACTCCATCCATAGAAGGTGACTATCAGGCAAGAACATGAACCTCATGAGCAGCTGAAGATGAAAATGACTGCAATCCATAAGCTGCCCACAAACCAGGGTAATACTTCCCTATATTTTAACTGTTGCTAAATATTTTTTTGTCATCTTTAACAAAATGAGCTATTTACACATTAATGTAAAGGACCCGGGATATTCTGACGGGCTGACAGTGGGGTGACTGTGTACCTCCAACACGCGGATTCCCAACCCTGGAGCCCCAAAGTGCCGTATTCCCAGACTACTGTCCTGCCCAGCTTCGACTATTTGGCTCAGGATGCCACCAACTGCACCGAGCAAAGTGACTGAGGACACCTCAGAGTTTGGCTTCCACAGCCATGACCAAGAGCCAGCCTACAAAGAGGAAGCTGATGCCAACTTCACCCTCAACATCAGCAAAAGTACGGAAGGGATTTCGGGCTGTGGGAAAGTGGCTGGTGAGGGTACCCTCATCTACAGGGATCTACACAAACAGCGTCAGAGTCAGCAGCTTCAGTTTCCACTGAATTCACAATATTGAGAACTTTAGTCACAAGCCGAGCCCCTGTCCACATGCCATCTACTCCCCATCGAAAACCCCCAGATTCACCACGATTACTGGGGGTGTCAGGGGGAGCAGTCAGTGCGGCCAAACCCAGAGGAGGTGTTCTGTAGTGGAGGACAAACCCCCAAGTATCTCATGTTGTCAGTTTTGCTGGCATCAAGAAGAATTTGCAGTACAATTGCAATGCAACATTTTCAGCAACCCATATACTGCTCCCCTATATATTTTTCGCTCATACTGAATTTGCATTGCCCAGCGAGGGAATTCTCGGGAACACATTCCACTGAAGTGACATCACACATGACAAATGAACCTGAAATTCCATGGGCTGCTGCAGGTTCTGTGCTTCATTTTTGGGTTCAAGGGCCGCTGTGGCTAGAACATGGCTGGGCTCCTACCTGCTCGGTGAAAACAAGCCACACCCCTCTTTCAGCTCCCTTCAACCGTCCTTGACCTCAATTTCCAGAGTGCTCCCCCCCCCGCCTGAAGCACCTGGCTGGTCACCTGACTACCCATGCATGAGCATTGCATAAAGCAGTCTCCAGAATGATTCTCCTCCCTGCCTGAGCACCCTTAATGACAGCTAAAACAAACTGCTGGTCGCATAATTTCAGCCTCTTGCATGCCAACTCACCCGCTGTGCCTGATGGGTAAAGCAGTCTGTGTCAGTCAGAGGTCATGGGTTACTGTGCGTTTGTGTGAACCCGCCCTGTGATGGCTGCATTGGTAAAACCCGAGCAGTTATGTGGGCATCGGTATAAAAGAAATACATTAAACCAGGGGCCTACACTGTGGCGAATTCTGATAGATATTTAGATCAAAATGCAATTTTTACCACAGACATGGTATTTAATATAGGTTTTTTTTCTCAATCAAAACATTTAGCCATAAACACAGATGCGTCTTACCAGTGACACATTTGATGAAGACTGATACATTGACAAAAGCTGACTGAGGAGGTGTGTGTATGTGTGGGGGGTGGTCTGGCTTTGGGTGTGAGATGACGCCTGGGGGGGGCATGGTGTGACAGCAAGGACAGCCTGCCTTGCCTTTCCTCCCCTGAGCCATGTCATGATTACAAACCCAGGGCCGAGCATGTAGCGTGGTGTGGGTGTGGCTCTCAGGGTTGCAGCTCTGTGTGATCACACGGTTCCTGGTTCATATCCCTTGGGCAGCAGAGAGCTTTCACCCTCACGCCCCTGAGCAAGGCCGTTAACCCCCAGATGCCCCAGGGATGGTCTGACATGGCTCTCCCTGTAGTGTGTGTGTCTCACAGAGAGCAGGTGTCCACACTGTGCTGGTACCTCTACGTAGCAGATGCTTATATCCAAAGGGACGTGCAACTGATTACTTTTAACTCCTTCCTCTCTTTCTCCTTTGGAGCTGCTCAGTAATCTTCTCTTTCAGACCCATTGGAACATCGCTCGCTTGTCTGATCATTTGCCCCCCTGGGGAGCAATCCTCCACACGACATCATCCAGAGCTTCGGGGAAATGCAGATGTGCCTTTCAAATTCAGACGGCAAAGCCCCTAAATGGGAGGGGGGGCGTCTTCCACATGCAATCTCACAAGATTGCATGAAGAGGCCACAAACAGTAACATAAAAGTTACAAGAAAAAAATCAAATCAAGATAAACGACAACCTTTAAGAATACCAGCAGAACGAGGACGGTTATGTTAGCTCTCTGATTTTGTTTTCTGACTCTGATAAGGGTTTGAATGTCTAGAACAAAAAATGTGCACTATCATCCATCTTATAATTGCTTATCCAGCAGGGAGTCTTGAAGAGCCTGGAGGCTATCCACACAAGGCAAGGGGCATCTCTGATGGGATGGCAGTCCATCACAGAGAGACGCACACAAACCATACAGAGGCACCGAGCCACCTAACTGCATGTCTCTGGACTGCAGAAGAAATCTGGAGCACCAGGTCGAAGCCGGTGTGAACCGAGACCGTCAATTTTACAGATACACTGTTAATCAGCGAGAGGGTGCCTTTCCATCAGAGAAGCAGCTTCATCCTGCTAAGCCACTATGGACACTGTGAAGCCTGAAGGGAGTTTTCTTAAAAATTACCCCGAGCCATAAAAAAGGTATAAACTAATGTTTGCAAAGAACATCAGTGCATTTATACAACAGAAAATAAGTTTTCAGTCATACAATGCCTGAGGAAACAGAATGGGAATAATAGACCCAGTGTAGAGAGAGCGCTCTAACATACATAAGCTTCGTGATTACCTTGTCATCCATAGAGCTGGTCCACATGTTAAGAAATCTCACATAAACCAAAACGTAAGCCTAACTACAACCATACAAACCCTGGCCAGATGCCACGCCAGTCGGCACAGACAGTTGGTCTTCAGGTTACAGGGGAGCAGCGAAGCCCAGAGACCCAGGACAAAGTCAGCACGATACTTTCCCTTTAACAGAATTCCATGGCAGTTTAATGAGCCATGTAAGGAAAACAGCAAAAAAAAAAAAAAACACAATGCAATTTACCGTGTCACCCATTAGAGCAGATTATAATTGTGAAAGTCTTCCACACACGGTAATGTCACGTAACATAATTAGACATTTTGCTTTTTAACTGATGTTTTCCCACGCAGCGCGTCCTTTTAATCGTACCAAAGCAGCGGAGCCCAGCCCCGGATGGCGGCCGGACTAGCGGCTCGGCTTTCGGCTTCTCCGCATCGGTCCCGGTCTGGCAGCCTCTGGGCGACATAAGCTCGTCTTAATATCGGGCTGATGCGGCACCCCTGCGATAGATCCATCTTTACAAGCAAAGTTCGAAAACATACTTGACCACCGTGGATTAAGACTCTGTCTTAATTGTATATCCCTTAAACCTCCATTTAAACTATTTTATTTTAATAATCGCTTTAAAAAGCCAATCTCTTTTCTGATAGCGCTGCGTTCGGAAGAAAGTTGGTTTATGTATATCTCACTTTCACTAGACACACTTCTCGATCTCGAGTAGGTGTAAGGCAGAAATAAACCAGACCGCGCAGAAAATGACCTACAGCAGGACTCAGGAACTAAATCATAATTAGATGGACACACCACGGACACTGACACTTGTACCCTAATACAGTTACAGTGACAAACATTGCTATTAGAAATCACGCTCTATCAGCTGTAACAAGCTATTCAGTGACTATCGATACACGTACAATTATAGCACGGAGGATAATTTACTGCCACTGACATGCGGTTCTGCTCGAGTACCTATCCGCCGAGAAACACTGAGTACAATCTCCTAAACATGCGATGGAGAAATGAACCTTATTGCAATGAAGGATATACTGCGCGCAGAAGACAAGTCGATCAGAAAATTATCAGATATATTCCGAAGAATGCGAGAATGCATTACATAAAACAGCCATGCACATTCCGTCCCTTGACATGTTTATCATGACACCTTAAGCAGCCGCTTACCTTTTCTAACGGGGTGGATGGCACGGTACAGCGCCTTAAAACAGCCGAAATTGCGCGGTGTGGACCTTCAGCTCCGCTCTGACATTAATCCTGACAGCCAACCTGCCGCTTCCCCCCGGCGAGATCAGGAATATCCGCCTCTCAAATTTGATCTTAGGTGTTTCTTCCCAGGCGTTTTTCTGCAAATTCGGTAAGGATGGACTAAACGGAGAAGTCAGAGGGGCCTGCTGCTATGCCGGACGGCCATCGGCATGTCCGCGGGTCTGACTCTCGCCTCGCAGCGGACGGGCAGGTGTGCCGCCGGGAGGAGGGACCACCGGGCTCCGGCACATCGCATTTATAATAATAAACACGCCTGTCTTTTTATATCAGCCTCAGGACGATTGCTTTCTTGTTTTTTTTATTAACAAATCTCACTGATCTAGCGCTCACGACCCGAGTTTATGCGGGGGAGCAAAAGCGCGGTGGTCAGCAGGGTTATCAGCGCCCGTCCCTGTCACCGAGCCGGGTTACGGATGCGCTGCCCCCGGCCAGCAGCGCCGCGCAGCGCCTCTTTTCCCGAACTGTCCCCAGCAAGCGCCACCCAAGCCGGATGAAGGCAGGAAAACGTCACCGTCCGTGAAGGTTATTCAATGACGAGCCACGACCACTTTCATTCAAAAAAAATATTAATATCAATAATAATATAAAATAATAACAATAGTAATAAAAAAATAAGGATAATTATAAGAATGTAGCCGCAGTCGCCTTCAGTAGTTGATATGTATTTGAGGAAACAGGTCTGTTAAGAGGACATTTGTGCGCTTGTGGACTACAAAATGTATGCTGTGCTTTAAGCAATTACCAGATGACTTCACACACAAAGACGGAAATAGCGCCCTGCTTGCCCTGTCGCCAGGCGCTGAAAGTCACCTGCGAACAGTGCCACATAGCCGAGACCTCTGTGACTCCCCATCTATTACCAACAGAATAAATCTGCCTGACATTCTGATGATGTCAGGTGCACTTTCTGATTTCTGATGCATTGTTTTTTCATATTTCTGGTGTTCGACTCTGTAGGCTGTTGCATTACAGGAAGGGCAATGGTCACACTGGATTAGACGAGGTTTTATAGCTCCTGTAGGCGTCATCTTGAGTATACAAAACAGACAGAGAACAGTTATTATAGGCTAGTACTGTTCTAGTAGTCTACTGAAGTGTGTCATTTAAAGAGACAGTATCTTTCTGTCCACTGATTCTCCACTTTTCCATGGTCTTCACGAAGGAGCATTTTCCATTAACGTCCTGGGAAGGTCTTTTAAAATATGATGGCTTTGAAAACAGAATTAAAAGTTCCTCCTGGGTGGCCAAAGGACCTTGAAGGTATGACACTGTCACACCCTGGTTCCACAAATCACTATGATTTTTTATTGAAGAGCATCAAGATTTATCTGCTGGGCAATTGTTATGCTTTTTTGATAACATGCCAAATAGCACACATGCTTTTCCCAGAGGTGTGTGTAGGCTCAATATGTGTTTCCATGGTGTTTCCATGGTCTTTTTTCATGGCCTCCGTTTCCATGGTATCTTTACAACCTTTCCGTCTAAAGTGACACCTTGAGAAGTTATGCTAATTTAGCATGTGGTCACCCTACCAGTTTCATTTTTCTGGTGACCTTTGGTGTCCCAATCAAGAAAACAAAATCTAATGGCATTTGCATAATTCAGGCGATTCCTAGAATGCAGAGAAATGTGTCAGAATGAGGCACTCCCTGAGATAATTTTAGCCGAAACCAGCATATCTTAGGTTTCTGCATTCTCTCGCACAGTACAATTAAATTAATCATTTACCTGACATTACCCTTACATTACAATCTCCCTGGAGCAACTTAGGGTTAAGAGTATTGCTCAGGGAGCTCAGTAAAATAATTGTAGGCTAGTTCAGTTTAGAGTACAGATTTCAGATGCAGTTGTGAAATGGACATAAGTGTTTTGCTTCCAGTTAGCAATGTTTTTAAATAGAAGAATTTACTGAAAAATGAAGAACAACATTTTCTGTAATTATACATGTATGTAATTATACATAAAATCACATAGGCCTCGCTGTTTAAATTTTTTTTCATTGCTAATTTTATATCTATATTGTTACGGAAAAGTATAATTCAATAATAAAATTAAATTTTTAACATATATTTCAGTAACTTGTGAAGGAAAGCTAATTATGTCTTCCTAATGTTGTTGAAGAGAGAAAAAAAAATCAGGCAGTATCTCCACTGGGGGAAAAGCGCCCCCTCGTGTGAAAGCTGGGTACTACGTTTATGTTCTTCCCGTGTTTCCCTTCCTCACTTCGTCCAGTAAAGCAGAAGAAATAAACCGATTTATTTGCTAACGAGAAATATTAATTCCTTTTTATACCATGTAATTTGAAAAAAAAATACAATTAAAATGTATTTATTGGCGGTTTCACTTTCCCCCGCTCGCTCGTCACAGTCGCGGGAGGAGGGCGCTTGACGTGGCAGCGACTCCGGACGTGACACCAGCCCGCACACCAGCGCACTTTGCCAAGTGCTTTTGCCCCATAGCCTTCGCTGCGTGGCGGATATCTTGTGCGTTTTTCGGAAATGCGGCTGTTGGTTTTAGCCGGCCTTCTGCACTATTTCTCTGCCTATGAGATAGATCACAAGAAGCTGGAAGGTCTGGCAAAAGCGAAGGTGGAGGTAAGATCTCTACACTCGAAATCGGGCTTATCTATACTCTTCATCTTTATTTTATCAGGTCGTCTTAAATCCTGCTAGATATCCTGACCGGGACGGTTGTATTGTATGGGTATTGTCAATATCGATTATGATAGAAGTATTGCCTAGTTTCCCAAACTGGGCACAGGCGCCCCCGGGTTTTGTAGCGGCGTCACCCAGAAAGATACCCGGCCAGTCAAAGCACCATGCCCTGGAAACAAACGAAAAGTCATTTACGCTCTCCGCAGTTTGCTGTCGGCTAATCATTTCATCTTTATAGAACTCATCGCGAATAACTTCTGGAGAAAACAGGGCACAATAAAACATGCCTAGTTATTTGCAGGCCTGCTCTGTGTTTTGCACAAAAAATGGGAATTCTCATATTTGCATCTGGCCCAAAATTCAAAGAGTGTCCTGCATGGGGTTTGCATGCCTGTCCCGTATTCCCCGTTGGTACTGCTGGACGTCTGTGGCAGGGTATGGGACCGTGAAACCCGAGTCCCAATAACAGGCGCGTGTTCTTCCCTTGAGCGCGTCTGCAGTTGTTCATGTTTCATTCGGGGGTGCACAGTTATTGAGGGACAATGAAATCACACCGTGGACATTTTCACAGCTATGTCAGGTGTTTTTCTTCAAACAAATAAAAAATAATTTCAAGTACTGGGTCCCACAATTTGTGGCAGTGAGGAAGGTGAATAACAGTTGCTGCAAATGAAATGTTCCTCTCTCCTCTTACCCCAGACCTGTGGAGGGTGACAGCTGAACCGGCTGAGGGAGGTAAGGTGCACATCTGCCTCGCTCCGCGCTGTAGCGTCTCTCAGAACTGCAATTGCATAGAATATAAAGCACACCTGCATGCTTTTTATGTGTAATGTGAAAATTGAGCTTAAGAGTTTGCCATTATCACCTGGTTCAAAAAGGACATCTTACTTGCATGAAGTGTTTTTGATATGTAAACCATCCATTGATCTCCATCCATCCATCCATCCAGCACATTCATCCACCCATCCATCACATTCATCCATCCATCATCCGTCTATCACATTCATCCATCCATCCAGCCATCACATCCATCCATCCATCCATCCATCCATCATCCATCTGTCTATCACATTCGTCCATCCATCCATCCATCCATCACATTCATCCATCCATCATCCATCTATCACATTTGTCCATCCATCCATCCCGTTCATTAATCCATCGAGCCATCACATCCATCCATCACATTCATCCATCCATCCGTCCATCACATTCATCCATCCATCATCCGTCTTTCACATTCATCCATCCATCCAGCCATCACATTCATTCATCCATCTGTCTATCACATTCACCATTCATTCATCACATCCATCCATTCATCACGTCCATCCATCCATCACATCCATCTATCCTGTGAAAGGTCTTGTCCATATCTGGTCTTGCTCTGCTAAATGAAATGGGCTCTGTAGTGTAGAATGCATTCTGATCTTGATAGTTTATGCTGCTTCCTCTCCCTGTAGGTCAAAGCCTTTGTGACTCAGGACATCCCTCTGTAGTATCCTTTCTGCCAGGACGACAGTCCGCCTTCATTCCCAACTGAGAGCTCTACAATCTCACATCATGTAATACTCTTCATATTGTGGAGTAATTACCCTGAGATATACTGGAATCTGGATGCCTTGCTGTACAACCATCAAAGTGACTTAAAGAGTCGTTATTTAAAAAGTAGTATATTAGTGGAATTTCCACATGCCGTATAAACCGGATTCTGTCAATATTCAGCGCCCTATCGAAACGTCAGAGCTGAGCTGCCCTGGGTGCCCTATTCAATAGCAACACTAATTTGAGTGCAGTCTGGGCTCTTAATTCTTGAGGGACGCAGTTTTTATAGTCTTCATGAAGGTGCTTGATGCAAAGATGATTCAGGACATTTCCCGCTGAATAAGTAAGGTATAACTTGAGCAAAATGGATTGAAATAACTTTCTGTAACCAAAGACTGGTAAGAGATGAGATTCAGTAATTTACTGTAGATAAGTGATTTGTTTGCAGAGTGGAAATGATCCGTTTCATTAATAAACTTGCCGTTTTCCAATAGAAGAGGAAGTTCTGTAACCTAAAAGCAATCTAAAGCTGGCGGGACATGGGATAAAAACATGAAATGCTGCAGGAAAACGGCTGCTGCAGCTATATCGAATCCAAAAGCCTCAAATTCTGTAGCTCATACATTAATTAAGCAAATAACATCCCCACATTTGAAAGGTCATGTAGAAAATCGTGAAGCAGACCTGATTGTGTGATTGGCAGGGAGGTGGAAATCTGCTGGAGGAATGCAGCATGTATTGCATGAAATTGAATTAAATGAGCACCTGTTGCGCAGTAGCAGCCTGTCTAATAAGTGAGATAATAAAGGCTTCAGGACACATTTAATAGTTTTCTGATGTGGCTGTGAAATTATATTTGCAAGAAGAGGAGATTAGTAGTGATTTCTGGTTTGTTAGCTTTAAGCAACATGTCACAGATGGTCAAATAACGTACATTAAAGTGCATTCAGAGTGTTCATGATCCACTAGTAAAACATCAGGATGGTACCGGTATTCTATGCCATTGTGGCCTTGTAACCCACCTGTTTGAAAATGAATGATTTAAACCTGTGTTAGGCCAGATGTGAATGTGATTTAACCTGTGTTAGGCCAGATGTGAATGTGATTTAACCTGTGTTAGGCCAGATGTGAATGTGATTTAACCTGTGGTAGGCCAGATGTGAAGAATTTTTATCGTATTACAGTAAAGTTTTACTGTGGTATTGCAGTTATTCCCTTGACCTTTGATCCAGCCACAACTTGGTGATGAAGCACATTCCGGGGGCTGATCCTGAGCTTGTTCTTCTCAGCCATTACTATGAAGAGCTGGATGTAAGAATTTCACATTCTCTGATGCTCTGGTACCAAAACCTAATGACTAGCAAGTTAACATGAAGACCAGATCACAATCCCCTGTCAGTTTAGATTCAGGGTCCAATTTTCTTGCTTCAGTTGAAGATCAAATGGTAATCTCATCTTGCTAAAATAATGAATATCTTTCAGAAGATGTACACGTTCAGAATCCAAAAAGAGCATGTGCTCTACAACAGTATAATTCCTATGGATTGCAGATGGTTGCATCATGTTGATGTCTCTCGTGTTTTCCCACCCAAAGCGGATCCCTCTGTCAGATATGACTCGCTCTGAAATCAACGAGCTGCTGGGGTCGCTGGGATTCTACAAGAAGGCCCAGCCGGACGACCCAGTTCCTGAGGAATTCCAGTTCTCCCCAGCGAAGGACAGCCCCTGGAGAGAGAAGCAGCAAGCTCACACTCAGCCCTCCCAAACCACATCTCCAGATTCAGAGATCCACCCTGACACTTCAGCTCCTCAATCTGACCATTCAGACTTGTAGTCCAAAACTCGAGGGGTCTGTGAGGCCCCCAAAAAATTCTCACACACCATGTTCAAACTTAAATCTTTTCACTGCACGAAAAGGGATGCTGCTTGTCCCTCATGTGATTCTGTCATGCTCTGCCTTCCAGAGAACAGAATGATGCCCTGGGCCGCAAATCGGCACGATTGGCCCGGAGCTGATGACGAATGTTTTGGTGGGCAGAAACCAGACTCATCTGAGTGAGACAAGCAGAGGTGTGTCTCAATAAAAAAAATCACCAAAACTCCACATTGTCATTTGACATTTGTCCTGCACTCATGTATCTTCAAGCTGGTATTTTGACTTGGTCATAGTAATAAAGACGGTAAAGAAAAATAACCATGGATCAGCACTCACTTCCTTTTTGACATGGTTTAATGGTTAGTTCACATTAACATGTGAGGTACAGACTGCATATGGTAACGTGCTTGGGCCGGTAGCTGGAGGATGCGCTAGCTTATGGAAGTCCTTAGACAGTCGAGTGCATCTGCGTGCGTCCTGGGGGTGGGGGGCCAGGCAGACGGTGGTCTTAGCAGGGCCACTCTGCCACAGCCTTGCTTTGTATACCATCCGCAGCAGAGGACCAGAGAGCTGCAGACAGAAACACTAACCACTATACAGCGAGGCACACAATTCTGCCCAGTTGGACGCTTTTCCTATAATGCTGATGTGCTAATCAGAAAGATAAAGTGAACCAGTTTGAAATCAATTCATCCTGCTCTCTGCTTGGTATAGTGGGGCAAGGTGCCCCAGACACGATGCTGGCAGCCAAGGAAATGAATTTCTAGTTGTTCCCTGAGAGCCTATTTTTAGTTCGCATGGACAGAGGGAGCAGTCTGTCAGATTCAAAATGACACGACTATTATTAATGTTGTACTTAAGCTCAATCCAGTCTTTTGTGAACTAAAGGCTGCAGAGGTAAACATTTATCTCATCCTTTGAAAAAACCTAATAAACCATACATAATTTAAGACGTAAAATACTGTAAAAGAATAGTGCCAGCTAGTAATTAACACGAGTAAATTTAAAAATAGCAAGACAAAATATACAAGATACTACCAAGTATAGCCAGGAGAGGGCGACAGTCAGCTGCAAGTCTATAGAATCATACAAGAGATGAAGTGTGTGAACGTGCAGCTGGCCATAGGTGATGCTGCCTGATGAAAGTGGTCCAAATAGGGACCCAGTCCTGACTTTGGCCGAGGGGCCTAAGGAAATTGTTATAGTGGATTGGGATGTCTGTGACTGTCTGGAAACACACATCTTAGAAGGCAGGGCTGCCTTTACCCAGTGGTACTGTTCCAGAAGCTACCACGTGACACACTACAGCTTTAACCAGCACTTTTTTTTATTGAAAGCAACTTAGATTTTCCTCTTAAATACAGTTGCTGCTTACTGGTATCTCTCTGAAATACAGTAGGGTCCTTCCTGGTCCCTCTGATAGATGTTCTGGAATTTACAAACACAGTGTAACAATTTGCTTCTCAGATATTTTGGATGGACACAGTGTTAACAGAGAAATGCAGCCTGATAATGTCGATGTCTACCCTGTGCTCTCAGTGAAAAATGCGTATAATTCAGAAAAAAAAATCCATATACTGAACTAAGGTCAGGGTCAGAAGCTTTGCAAAAAGCAACAAATAGAACTAGTGCCAAAACAACTATATAAGAACCAGCCAAGATAAACTCTCTCTCTATGCCAGTGCTTATAAATTTAAATCTATTTAAATAGAAATAATAAAATTATATCATCTTGCAAAAGAAAACAATTCAAGTAAATGTGTTGTAAAAAGCATGCTGATTTTATACTGCATATAAAAGAGAAAGTACCAAATTGGACATTTTAGCTATATAAAACTGTCAGATTTCATGACCATCGGCAGTATGTCTAACCTCAAATCCAAGACGATCTTAACTTGTATTTTATATAAAACACTCTGTTTCAGCAAACAACATATGGGAGAATATAAACGGTTCATAGTTAATAATTTTTTTTTGTCTTACATTAATGGTCAGTTGTATAACTTATGCATTCAATAATGCAAAATTCCTTACAGCTTACTCAGCTAGATACAGGTGTGACTCTTGTGTTGCCAGGCTGCTGTGATTGCGTGCTGTGCTTCTTGTCACGTTATTCGACAGGTGTGTGAACTCTTACCCCCTGTCTCGGAGAGTGTGAGAACAGGACACACCAAATGGATAGGGAACCAGCTCAGACAAGTGAAATGTCCCTGTGCACCCCCCTTCCCGTGCCACGGCTAATTACACTGCATAGAGGTGCACTTTCTCTCCCAGTGTTCTTCTGTGCTCGCTCAGATTTGCAGATCCTGCAGCAGGTGGTGTAAAGGGGTACAGAGGACACAGACAGCCAGGATTGGGCTGCGGGCGCGGAGGGGGAAGGCGGTCTTTTGCAGAGGAACTGTCACGGTTTCCTTGCCGCAGTAAGCGGAGGACGTGACGAGAAGTCAGAGGTCGGAGAAGGCCCGCTGCTGGGCCATCTCATAGCGCCGCAGATGGTTGACCAGCGACTGCACGTAGGTGAAGACGCATTTGGAATCTGGTCTGTTTCCCATTATCATCATATCCTCCACCTCCAGCAGGGGCATACAGTTAGCAAAGGCCCTGGACAGCAGGGGAGTGAAAGGGGCAGTCAGTGGCAGGATACAAACGACAGGACAAATGCCTTCTGTCAGCCAATCGCGTCTCAGACACACTTATCCACCCACCCTTCATATATACTGGCCAGATATTTCAGCTCATACGCAACCAAAGGAGCCATTTTCAAACATCCTTTTCAATAAAACAAACAACTTTTGAGAGGTGCCATTAGCCACTAGCTGTCTACTTACATTGTTAAACTTGTGGGGCTATATAAAAATCTGGGGCCTAATTTAACTTGCCTGAAGCATGATCTATATAAACGGCCACTAGGTGTCAGCCAGCAGTTTTAATCAGCCTAAAAATATCACTGAGGGCCAGGAAATAGCATACAAAAGAAAAGCACTGGGGAACATTTGTGATTACAACAAGTATTCAACAAAATGCAACAAGGAAACAATTTTTCCTCTGAATTCAAAATGTAACATTTTCACTTTGAAGTTTTTTGACGCATTCGAGAAAATTTATCAGTTTAATCTGCTGGGGACTCCGCTATCGGCTGTTCCAGCTGTTCACCCAGAAGACAAACACGAGAAGCCTTGATAACATTTCAAAGTAAACAAAAGGGGGACAATTCAGATCAATATAAGTTGCAGCACATCCTGCTTCAACAGGATACTGGGGAGCCACACTTAAGGCTGAAAGGCTGAGTAGGGAGCACTTCAAAGGCAGCGCTCGCTGCATGGTGACGTTTGGACCGGCCCGGCGTGCCCCACTGAGACAGGCACAGGCCCACAAACCAGTCACTGCACAAAGACAGCGCTCACTGCATGGCGACGTTTGGACCGGCCCGGCCCGGCACGGCGTGCCCCACTGACTCAGGCACCGGCCCACAAACCAGTCAATGCAGTTCAGTGCGGCTTCAGAGCAGAATTCTTGTCCTGAAAGCAGCTAATATAATTTTTTTATTCTTTAGTCTATTTCAACAGCTATGTACTTTAACAGAAAATATTCCAGTTAAGATCCAAAGATTGAGCAGCCCGGCTTTTGCTGGCCCTCCCTAAATCCTCCCTAATTCCTCTTTTAGCACACTGAGATCCAGAACAGTTCCTTCCCATCAGCGGCTCTGACGTCATGCTCGTCTGTACACTGACACATTTAAAGCTTCAGTACCACTCTCAGCTGAAAACTAACTTTATACACACTCAGCAGTCAGCTGCTTTGCTAGAGGAACAACTCATCATTTCAGCTGTTACTGTAACTTTTTTTTTTTTAACCAAAAAAGTGAATCCCCTGATGATTCCACTCACTCTCATGCACCTCATCCCAAACTCCAGCCCCAGTGTGGCCCTCCCCCCTTCCTTCTCTCACCATTTGGCGTAATTTTGGGCAGGGCTTGGGTTGGGGGCAGCACTCTAGGAGTTTTTGGTTTTGACCAGGCCTTTCTGTACCAGGCCCCTGTAGAACTCCTGCAGATACGTGTACACGCACTTCCAGTCTGGCTCACGCATCCGCACCATGTCCTCCACGTCCAGCAGCTGGGGGCAGTCCACCAGCTTCCTGCTCTCGGCGACGAGTGCGTGGGGGTTGGGATGGATGAAAGGGACAGGAAGAGACAAAGGGGCGGAAGGTGCGAAGAAGCAGACAGAAAGCAGATCAGGAGGAGGGAAGGAGACAATAAGAACGAGCAAGAAGTATAAAGAGTAATGGAAGATGGTACAGGAAAGAAGGCAGGTCAGCGGGGCAGAGAGAGTGAGACAGGGACATAGCAGTGAGCAGCCAAATGGGAAACAAGTAAGAGTGAGGAGAGAGAGACACAAAAAGACAAAAACATTACATTCTCTGTGCTTAGACCCGTCCATGAGCCAACATGCCTCACGAACAAGCCGGTATTGAGTGAACACACACAGGCACAACAAAATGTCAAATGGAACACAAGCTGCGTCCATTTCAGATTTTTTGTCCTCTTTTCAGGGTGACTGGACATGAGACTCAGACGACACACTGCTGCTTTGTTTTGCACTACACAAAACAAAAAAGAAGGAACAAAGGTTCACCAGACTATCATACATTAAGACGATACACGGGAGTGCGGGGGGCTTGTAAACGTGGTCTGTGCAGGACACACTGAGTCTAGGGTGCTGGGGGTGCCCAAGAGGCTCACGGTGCGTCAGAAAGGGTGAGAGTAAGAAGCCAACGGAAAAGAGATCCTGCCCCTAAACCCCAAGTCTGTCTACACAATGTTTTTGCTAACTGCAGACCAATGTTTACATATTGTAGGTAAGATCTATACCTGTTAAATTCAAGTAACATATTTTAATTCCCAGTTAAATCCCACTTTATGGTCTGCCCAGAATATTCCTGAGTGTCTGTGGGGGCACTGTATCCCAAGGGGGGGTCATTTTCCTACAGCTGTCCTTAAATGGATCTCTGTAGCCAGGTTCAGCTCTCAGGTAAATGTGTGAGGATATGAAGACAAGGAGCAGAGTGTGCATGCGAGTGAGTGGTGGGCTCATCCAGGTGTTGTCGTCATCACCATCATCATGAAAGCTGAAGAGCAGGTACACAGATCAGCTGCAGGTGGGTCAAAGGTCATAGGTCAGAAAGGCTGGAGGGGACAGAAAATGAGGAGGCAGGAAAGATGGGCTGTACTGGGCCTCACTTGAGCGATCTTTAAGAGGCCGGGGAGCACCACGGGGTGGGGGCGTCCTTCAGAAAGAGGCTGCTAATATTTTAGCACAGGCTGGAAGTCCAAGGCGGGATCATCCGAAATACTCAAAGAGGAAGCCTTGCCAGATGAAGGAGCAGGGCATTGTGGGAAGTAGGGAGTGCGACAGGACACAAAGGCCACCCTGCCAGAGCTGAAGGGATGGGTTACTTAAGGATATGGGAGCACTTGTCTTAGGTGGTCAATTACTTGACTAGGGACGGCTAGGTTAGGGGTCCAGTGCTGTTTACAGCCAGGATGTTTAGCTCTGGCTTTTCCGGACATTACCTACTCAAGCTACTACACGGTTAAAAACTCTCCAATATGAAAGTTCTCTCAAAACCCCAGGGATCTAGATTCAGTTACCGGGTTTATATCTTTGGCACAGGAGAGAGGGCAAATAAATATGACTAGAAGGTCAGTTGGTTCAGACAGAGTGAAGGTGATCTGAGAAAGTATGTTAATGCAGGACTACCGGAAGAAGCCAGAGTCAGTTATGAAGTGGCAGTCGCTATTCTGCCTCCTCTAGGCCGCTTACCAAGCTGGTGAGCAGAACAGGCTTACATTCTGACTCCTGCCTTTCCTCAGAGAAATGCCTTGTCTGAGTGAATGATGAGGTATGAAGGTCACAAAGCCCGACTCCTGTGACCGTTAGGGTAGGGAGAAGCTCGCCTTTGCTGCATATGATGTGTGAATCTGAATCTTCTGGCATTAAGGAAGAGCTCTGAGATGCTGTATGCCAGCTACATGAAAATCATGTTCCACATATCTTCTGTAACAAACCGTGTGGTAGAACAGTGGGTTCTTACATACCTCTCACACATAAATACTGACAAACCAGCAGCAACCACAAAGCACACTGCTGGGGTTTGCGTATAGAAAGTCACAGGCCAGGGATTACACTGTCGTGACGCATAGGGTGGCACTGTGGTGTAGGTACTATCCCTGTTGCCATACTCCTCCAGCCTATGTGGGGAGTTACCATGTTCTCCCACAATCCCAAAACATGCAGTTTGGCTAGAGGGCATCACCTTAAATTGCCCATAGTGGGGACTGACTTTCCATTTACCGGTGCATTTTTACATGACTATAGATTAATTTATACATGAAAGAATTACTGACCAAACAAATGAGAGTGAATGACTGTAGACACTGGTGTTTGTACTCACTCTGCACTGCTGAAGGCCACCTCAAAGTTCTTCCTGCGATTGCTGGGGCTGAGGGCCGAGTAGTCAAAGGCTTCGGGAAAAAAGTTATGCACCAGGGCGCAGAAGGCCATCCCATCACTCCAACTGGAGGAGAAGTTCTGAATATCTACATTCTGCAGGGAGACAAAGAGAAGGAAAGTAAACGGAGGGAGGGGGAGACAGTCAGTCGACAGCGAGGATAACGGACTGACAAAATGGCCCAGCTTTTACGGATATGTATGCTATATAGCATTCATTGGAATAAGTAGAAACAACAGCCCATATAGAATGTGACAATTTCAGGAGATGTGTCCATCCATCCAGTGGTATTGGCTGCTGCTTAAAATCTGTGCTGGGCAGAACATGACTCTCAATGTACCCAGCCCTGAGAAACCAGAGAAGCTCTAGCTAACAATGGCCAGCATCACCTGTACTGAGCAGCTAACAGCAGCTAATGAGAGCGCCTGCTCCCTGCTGGGAGCGCAGGCCACACGCCGCCCCGCTCACCTCATAGGAGCGGGTCTTTGCCCGGCACCAATCCAGCAGCATCTGCTTGATGGAGTTGGCGTTGGGGACCCCGAAGCTGGTGGAGCGCTGCACCCGGGCCACCGCCGTGTTAGCTGGCCTGTGCACGGAGACGGTTATAAGCCCACGGGCACACCGACAGACACGAAACACGTGGCATTAGCTGGAAATGGCAAGCCGTCAGAGACAGGCACACGGCATGTAGGCAGAAAGCCGCACCCTCCGCTCTCCTTCTCCAGCTTCTCGATCATGGCACGGCGTGACTGCGCAGCTGACGTCTTGGGCAGCGTCTGCGCCCTCATCAGCTCCTTGCGACGCTCCGCCTGCCTGCGCTCCACTGAGGAGGTGTCCTCACGGTCGAACACGCTGAGCGAGAGGCGGGGCCAGCGTCAGTCTGCTGTATGCAGTGCACGTCACGCGTCCCGTGCCCAAAATGAAGCTCATCTGAGTTCTCACCTGCCCACTTTCTTGGTGGAGGAGCTAGAGGAAGCGTAGCTGTAGGACTTAGTCTGGACCATTCCCGCTGCGACACCGAGAAATCAGATTAAAAGGAATTAAATGAAATCAAATATTTATAGCCAATATCCATTTAGTCATTACAATGAAACATCATTCAATAACATTTCACATCTTCACCGGTACACTGATCGAGTGGCTGAATCCTCCGAGAGGGTGGTACCCACTGTCTGATTTCTGCACGTAGCTTGCCTCCATGACCGTGCTGCGGGATGACTGGCGACCATCATCTAAAGGGAGAAAGAAACAGGTAAACAATCTTTGACAAGGACCCTAAAGCTCCCATAGGGGATGTGGAAGCAGCTGGTCACTGAATGAGGTGACGTTACACCGTCTCTGCCACAGAGGCCTACGCCCACTACTGCTGCTCAGCGAAGGGATTCACCTGACTGGGCGAAGCGGTCAGTCTTGGTGACCTGGCGGAGGGAGGAGCCATCAGCTGACTTCTCCACCTTCTTTACCACCACCTCGCCGGCGCCCCCTGGCTGCCGGCCCTTCTGGGATTGCTCCTCGCGCTGCTGCCGCAGCTCCTGCAGCCGTGACTCCCTCTCCCGCTCCCGCTGGTCTGCAGTGGTTCAGAAGAAAAGGGTAGATAAATCCAGTGAGCGATAGAGAGGCAATGGATTAGCAGTGCTTAGTACTGCCAGTGGTGAAGCTCATGCACTGCACTATAAATCCAGCTGCTGCACATGGTCTAAAGATTTGGCTAAGGAAATGTATTTAAGAAAGTAGTATTTGTCCCTTTAAAAACCACACCCTGCCATGCTACAACAGATGCGTCTATTACTGCGGCATGTTCCACTGGATATTGCACATTGCACGACCCCACTGCATACCTGCATCATCACACATTTTTTCCACATAATCACATCATTCCACATAGAGTCCTGGTAGCTGGGATTAAGGTAAGGGGGATTAATCAGGGCAGGTCTCAGGGTTACATAACAGTGCTGATCCTGAAAGCCCATGTATTTTCTCTGCAACAAATGCTGTCAGGAAAGGTCCCTGTCCCCATTACAAGGGGGCGCGTCACCGAAGCCTGAATAAGCAAACAGCAGATGTGTGGTGGGGATCAGGGGCACTGACAGGCTTGGGTCACGGTGCAGTGCAGGGTGCGTGAAACTCCCACACACGTGACGACCCACCGGGCCCACGGAGGGCAGCAAGCTCCCTGTCCACCAGGCAGGCTCTTAGGTTAAAGTGACATGGCTTCAAAGAACCTGCTACGAGCCACTGAACCAGGCCACTACAGCCTGTGACGACAATAAATTTCAAACATCACATTGTGCAGTCATCATTTTGTTACCGGGCTAGTTCAGGACACTCGAGATGAGACTCAGCATGGTGGACAGTGCTAAGGAATGTGAAGTGAGCCAGCAAACCACCCAAACGCACAGAAATCATACCTATCTCCTTCTGTGTGCAGCCCAGCAGGGCCTCTGGGAGCAGGAAACCAAATGGAAAAGGGAAACAAAGAGGAAATGAAATGGCAGCAGAGGGGAAGGACAAGAAAAGGGATGACACTGAAGAACATCGCTGCAGTTGTAGGGGCATGTTATCAACAACAAGACCACAGGGACAATCGTCTGGAACAGACTGAGAAAGAAGCCAGGGCGAGCAGGAGGGAAGTCCAGCAGGAGGCCACGGGGAAACTGGTACATCTAGAAAAATGATCAAATCTAAAACTGTTCCACAGACAAGAGGCACTGATGCTGGTCCCATAGGGCCCTAATCCAAATAATCTCTATCACTAACTCCCAAGATAAGAATCTGTTCATTAACTATGCCAGCTGTCACCAGGGAGTGACATTAGGAAATATTATCATGAAAAGAGTTCTCAGGATAGACTGAGCTTTCATCAGCCTTTTGTCCACATTTGTGAATGACTGGAAGATGCCGGCCACTTCAGCCTTTACTGACTGCTATGGGCAGGTGTCTCTGAGTGCCGGCGTTTGTGCGGCACTGTGCAGAACGTCCCCTGGCAGCCTCTGTCGTCTCACCTCGCTTTCTCTGACGCAGCTCCCTCATGGCCGCGCGGATCATCTTCCTCTCATCGAAATCCTTTGTTGCGTCCAGCTGTTGGTGTGTGAGAATGTGTGAGTAGAGGGGTAAAGACTCTCCATTCACACACACACACACAGTATATGTATTCTTGTCTTTATGAGGACACTCCATTCATTCTTATGGGCATAATCCTAATTCCGACTATGACATCCTTAACCCCTACCCAGCCCCAAAAGCAATATCTGCTGCCATATCTCGGACACGTGTTCCGGGTACTGCCATATCTCGGACATGTGTTCCGGGTACTGCCATATCTCGGGCACGGCCGCATCTCGGGAAGGGCCATATCTCGGGCACGGCCGCTCCGGGTACTGCCATATCTCGGGCACGGCCGCTCCGGGTACTGCCATATCTCGGACACGTGCTCCGGGTACTGCCATATCTCGGGCACGGCCGCTCTGAGCACGGCCACTCAGCAGCTTATACTTTACCATCTTGTCTAGTAGCTCCTCGTCCTCAATGGCGGCCAGCTGCTGGGCGGTGAGTTTGCTGGAGCGCCCCTCCAGCCCGAGCCGCGCCTCGGAGGAGCCGTTGGGTACGGAGGAGGCCTCGGGGGCCGCGCGCACCGAGGGTGCGGCCACAAAGACAGGCTCCATGGCAACCACGGGCTCGTTCTCCATCTACGGGGACAGAGGTGCAGTGCAGGTGGGCAAGACTTAATTAAAAACATGACCTGTGTACTCAAGGGAAGAATACAGATAGAGAACCACGTGTCAATTAATCTTAAAGTCAGCAATTCCGCAGCAGGGAGACAGCTAACGTAGACAGCAGTTTATTACACATTTCTCTCTCACACACACACTGCCCATCAGGAGTGAGCATAAGCCCCCACCTTGCCACAGTCATAAAGAGGTTTACACATGGATTATACAGTGTGCTTCCTGAACACCGTAGCAATGGGACTTTCACAGCTTGATAAAATGCATCCATTTATGCCAGTTATACTCAGAATAAGTTTAAATTGTTTGAGATTTGAAAAGGAACTCCCTCGGCCCTTTCAACGACCCCGACGCACACGAGTCAGGAAGCTTTGAGCCCGTCCTCAGAAACAAAGCGCGTGCAAAGGCGTAGCAGGAGAGATGGCCAGGAAGGAATGACAAAGGGAAGAGCCGCGGGACACAAAGGCACATGGCCGCGGTCACACGGCCGCGCTGAAGCCCCCCGGCCCCCAGCCGTGCGCACGCCCCCCCCCCCCCCCCCCCCCCCCCCCCCTCCTCCCCCGCCCCCCCCCCTCCCCCCCGCCACCCCCTC
>JAODKM010000039.1:35998053-36023398 GCA_026780845.1 Petrocephalus sullivani
CTAGCCCCTGTGCCTGTCCTGGCTGTAAGCAGGTGACCATAAGGGGTTTGCCTGTGCTAGCCCCTGTGCCTGTCCTGGCTGTAAGCAGGTGACCATAAGGGGTTTGCCTGTGCTAGCCCCTGTGCCTGTCCTGCTCTTTCAGGCCACTCTTTTGCCAGATACGGACGTGCTGGCATCCTACTCCAACATGGGAAATAATGTGAGCAATTCAAAAACTAACCCGTAACATTGAAAGCAGCCATGGAATCTGTGTTTCGCAAAACCTGCCACTGACTGCTAAGTTTCACCGTGAGGCAATCCACAGCCATCATCAGCATCATTAATGTACAGAGGGAGCCCCCCTGGGCAAGGGGCACTTGACCACTGTGCCATCAGTTCCCTCTGAGATTAATGATCGAATCAAGAATAATGATTAATAATGCCTGTGTGATTTATGCCTGGAAAGCTAATCACTAGTCAATCAGAGCCCAGCGTCTAATCACTCACTAACACTAGTTTGTCAGATCCCAGCATCTAATCACTCACTAACACTAGTTTGTCAGATCCCAGCATCTAATCACTCACTAACAATACTTAGTCAGATCCCAGCGTCCAGTAACTCACTAACTAGTACTAGTCAGTCAGATCCCAATGTACTCGAGGAGATTGCATTGCGGACCACTTATCATAATCACCCATCAACCAATCCTGTACCTTCACAGATATCATTGTTTTCAAAACACACATCCATGTGCCACCTAAACATCACAGCTGATCTAATAATAACAAAAACTGAGCTAATGTAATGGCTCTTCCTAATGGCACGGGTTCCAGGCTCATGGCTCCGGGTGGCAGACGGAGCAGGACCCGGGGACTCTCTCACCTACCTGACCTGCTGCCCGCCGTGCCGCTGGCTAAGCGAGAAGCCATACTGCCTCCTGGGATGGTCCGGCCCTCCTTGATTTCAATGGTAAGGAAAGTCTTCATGTTGGGATCTCCCTCTCCTTGGCTGCGAGCTGTGATGTCCCCTGATGTGCCACTGGCTGCTGATGACTCTACCACCCGCTCCGGGGTGCTGCTCTCATCTGAGCCAGCAGGGGCAGGCCCCCTGCTTTCAGGCTGCTCTGAAGCCCCGCCTCTAGGGCTCTGCAACTGGTCGCTGGGAGCCAATGGCGGGCCGGGAACATGAGGCCTGGTGGATGAACTTTTCTTTATGCCCACCCTGCGATGGAGTAAACTTCCAGGGCTCTCTGAAGAGGAGGAGGAGGAGGAAGAGGACACGAAACTGAGTGGACGTTCCGCATGGGACCTCCAAACCCCCTCGAGACCAGTAGGGGTGTGTCCCAAGAAGGATTGTGCTGTTCCGGGACTTTGGGAATGCTCCTTCAGCTCAGGCCCCCCGAAGCGGTGGTAGCTCGCTGAGGAGATGGGCGCCTGGCCCCGCATTATGCTGGAGGAGGCTGTGCTCCTCACGGAGAAAGTCCTCGCCTGGACTGTCTGACATGGGCTGCTTTCGGTAAACTTGCGGACCCGGTCCCGAACAGAGTTTGCTCGGCCGATGGCGAAAGTGGCCACATCCTTCTTTTCAGCTGCTGGAAAAACAGAGACAGGCCTAGTGACTACCACTGAGACACACACACACACACACACAGTCCATGTATTCATATCATTATGGGGAGTCTCCATTCATTTCTATGGGCAAAAATCCTAATACCAACTATGACACACCTTAACCATTAACCTTAATTATAAGGAACCAAACAAAATACAAGACAAGACTTTTGGCATTTTTAGTTTTTTTGATTGCAGTCACAGATTTTTCTGAAATTGAGGTTATCCTTCAGGAGTCCAAAAAATGTCCCCATAAGGTAAAAAGTTGCAGGATTTTACTACTGATCCCCACAATGTAATAATTATAAACAACCACACACATACTCTCAAGGAACCTCCGGTCCCACCTCCCAGTTCCTGTACAGCTTTGCTCCATCCAACCCCCTGCTGTCTACATCTGCAGTCAGATCCCTTGGTTCCGGCCCAACTGTCCGGCTCTTGAACGTTCACCTTCCAGTCTGCTGTGTGCTCCTCACTACACAACAAACACCCCGGCCTCCGCTACCCTTCCCTCGTTAGCGGGCCGTCCTATCTTACCGCCACAGGAAGATGGACCTGTGTAGCAGCAGATGGAGAACCAGGCCCATTTCAATACCGCCACTTTACATAGTGCCCGAAGAGCCAAACAAAGTAGGTGTTATTTTGCCATACTTTAAACCACAATCTGTATCACCTCTAACACCTGGCAGGACAGTACACGTCAGTAATTACATTTATTTTAGCTCACACTGACTCATGACTTTTGCAAAGTAATTCCCTTAACAAGGAATAATGAAATTTTTATATACTGTGGGACACTGTTAACTGCTTAAGCACCAGAGCGCAACACTGACAAAATATCCCTGATTTATTCACGGCAAAAGAAATCACACAAGTCGAGACTGCATGCACAGTATTCTGTGGAGAAAAACCAGGAGATGTACAGATTTAATGCCCAGCAGTAAGGAGTTATGTCTTACATTTAAAGCCAAAGAGGAACTACAAAGAGCCGCTCTTAGGAAAGACCAAACAACAGGGTGATGGAGAGAAAAGAGAGAGAGAGGATTGGGGGGAAACCATCCAAGGAAGGTGCAACTGAACCTTTCAGCCATATTGAGGCAAAAAATGTGCAGTGGTTGCTAGGGAGCCAGGCCATGTTTACGCCAGATGGAGCCCCGGGATGCCGAGAGGTGACCAAAGGCAGACACGTGCTGCAGCACGACAGCTCCCTAGCTGCTTTCGTCCTGTCCCTCTCCAGCCCCACCCCACACCATCCCGCCCCCCTGCTCCCCTCCAGCCCCTGCAGGCCCACTCCCTATACGGTCATGTTACCCAGGCGTATGGAAGGGCAGGATGCCTTGATAGTCTGGCTGCTCTGATAACAAGCAGCAGCATCCGAGAAACCAAGTAATAACAACAGAGATAATTCATCAGCTCCTTTTCAGGGTCTATTTGGCAATCTTTCATTTCTTTATGATGCCTTACGTCAGTGGTTATTTTAGGATATCCATGTTCGGTACAGCCTCTAACAAGCACTAGAACAGCTGCATCCAGTGATACGGAGCAGTTCTTATGTGGAGCTGTGACCAGGTCCGGCTCTGCTTGTGACAGGTGCCTGTTCTCACCTGCTTGTTTGCTGCAAAGGGGTGACTGCGGGGTCTCTCCTGTCCTGATTGTCTGAAAGAGAAAAAAATCACCACATTGATTACTTTAGGCCTAATGCATAAATGAATGATTAATCAGTCTTACAAGGTTTTGTTGTTTGGCGAATGATTTTACCCAAATTGGCTTAAATTCACACTTTGTAGACAATTGGACCTCTTTTAATGCAAATCGGGTAAAGTACTTTGCTCAAAAACAACAGTAAGTTTCCTTCTGGTACTCAAACTGGCAACCATTTCATTCATACTCACGCCATTAAATGCCAGTTTACCTGCTGCTGTGATTAAAATAAACAGCACACACAACATACACAAGAAAGGTATATGTAATGAGGTTTTCATTTTGCTATCCGGGACCACAAGCAAAATAGGGGAAAAATGACAAAGAAAACAGTGTATTGTCAGCTGGTGATATTGACCCAGTCATGTGACAGGGCTCTCAAGATCAGAATATAGGTGCCAGGTATTTGGGACAGCTCAGGTAACAGAGAGCCAAGGCTATCAGGCCGATGAAAGCGCAAGGCTGCCAGGCAGGTTGGTAATTACACGGCTCAAAATTACCCAGTATTATTCTGTAAGGTATGGCAAAGAGCTGGGAACTTTTCTGGGACCTTTCTTTTTGACTTGCTGGGGATTAAGTAGCCACGTGCTGCTGTCGTGAGGAATGTAAACATAGCGGGAACACATGCGGCCAGGCGGCATGATAAAATGTACACAGGGCCTTTAAGAAACAACCTGAATAAACACATCAGAAGCAGCCGTGGCCCCGTAACCATAACCCTCGTCTAATAATGTCATGCACCCAGAATCGCAGGTCCCCCGTCTCTCTTTTTCGTCCATGTCTGTGTGTTTATCCTGTACTCGGTTTTAGCAGTTTGCCTTTCCTTGTGTTCCGATGCTGACGCAAACCAGATCCTGCAGTCAGAGGTCTCTAAAAATAAAAAGCCGAAGGCGAATGGAGGGGCCTGCTGCAATCCGGAGCCCATCGCATCCTATGCGGACCACAAGGCTCCACCAGCACCACCGACTTTGATGACAGTTTGTTTGCGCAGTGGAGTTACGAGTCAAACATAGCTGCATGGAGTCCAGAGCAGTTTCAGCCTGACAAGGCTCTGCTGGTACAAATTATTGCTTGCATTTACTGAGGCAGTAATGTGGAAGACTGGTGTCTGTGACAGGGCTAACCAATACAGCTCAGCAGTGCCCTCTGGTGGTAATGACGTAAAAGGGACACCGTGTAACCTGCCTGCAGGGAACATCTGTGTATGTTAACCCAGGATCTCATGCTACCAAATCTACCATTACTGTCATACTGTAAAACAAATGTAAACACGTTGTGCTTTGACGTGTCTTTACTCTGTACTGAAACAGCGGAATCACATGCTCATTTTAAAGCTGCAATACCTTTTGCTCTTTTGTATCTTCCCTGGTCTTTGCACTTCCATTAACCAGGCCATTGCAGGACGCATGGACACTCCTGGAGTAGGTGACCCCATCAGGCTGCTCACGGTCTGTGTCTGTGGTGGAGCTCTCGTCACTGGGCTCATAAGTAGGCCTCGATGCTCCATGGCTGTTACCCTCAGACTCTGAGTCTGAGCTGGAGGACCCGCTCTTCACCTTCGCTGGTGCCTCTAGTGACGATATGCAGCTGTGTGATTCCAGTCGTCTCTGTGATAAAATGGAGGACCCCGAGTCTAGCTGCTGCCGTGATGCCAGGCTTGTGTCTGACATCCCACTGTCTCTCTGTTGGACCTGGGAGCCTGTGATGCCATCAGAAGATCCAGAGTGGAGCAGAGCCCTTTGAGTGGAGAGCACACTCTGCTCAGATGCCCCAGAGTCCAACAGAGCCCTGACAGCAGAGCCAAAACTCCGGTCAGATGCCCCAGAGTCTAATCGAGACCTAGGGCCCGAGGCTACACTCCACTCAGATGTCCCAGAGTCCGATCGGGCCCTGGGGACGGAGCCTACACTTTGCGCAGAAGCCCCAGAGTCCAATCGGGCCCTGGGCGCAGAGCCTACACTTTGCTCAGAAGCCCCAGAGTCCAATCGGGCCCTGGGGGCAGAGCCTACACTTTGCGCAGAAGCCCTAGTGTCCAATCGGGCCCTGGGGGCAGAGCCTACACTTTGCTCAGAAGCCCCAGAGTCCAATCGGGCCCTGGGGGCAGATCCTACACTTTGCTCAGAAGCCCCATAGTCCAATTGGGCCTTGGGAGCAGAGCCTGCACTTCGCTCAGATGCCCCAGAGTCTAATCGGGATGATGAGGCAGAGCCTACACTCTTTTCAGATGTCCCAGAGTCCAATCTGGCCCGGGGAATAAAGCCCACACTGTGGTCAGGGGCCTCCGAATCAAACAGGGCCCTGGAAGATGAGTCCACACTCCTCTCAGTTGCCCCTGAGTCCAGTCGGGCTCTGGAGGATGCAAATTCCTGGCTCTGCTCAAATGAGTCCTGCCGCTGGGCCTGAGTCACGATGCTGTCAGAGTCAGAGGTCCCGGGCTCGAGGCACTGGCGTGCTGCTGGAGGGCTTGCTGACTCCCCTTTCCCAACGGTGTCCATGACCAGCGTCATGCCTGTGCCAGAGCCTGCAAGCAGCAATGTCATAATCTCAATCAGTAATAATAAGCAGCAAATTCAAAGTATCTGTATAAATCTGGGTTTATCAATCATTGTAACCTTTTAATGTTTAATGTTTTTTTCTTTTGGTTATGTACAATTGCAGACGATGACAAACACCTTACTAATACACAGTTATCAGACTGCCTGCAAAGAGGCAGCAATACGTCTGGTCAGCCATGTGACTAACAACTCGTGTCGGACAACTTTACACATGCTTTGCATTTTGTTTTCTGTTCACATTTGAAGTCCTTAGCCAACCAGTTACAATATTTGGGAGTGGCAAACCAAGCAGGTGAGAACCTGCACTTCCCCACCGTGACTGTTGTAAATAGCAAAGTCGCCTGCATCAGTAATTCTTTCCGACGATTAAATCAAGCGCACAGCCCCCCCCCAGTGTTTGGCTTGCGATGTTGCTCTTCATTGTGCATCCTGTGCACATTCTGGTGCTGATAACTGGGGGGGGTCCTGAAGTCTAAACCAGGTTTTTGGGCCAGACTCTGAAGATGAAGCAAGAGCCATTCTTGGAAGAGGAAGTGACAAGCAGGCACAGGAAGGGAGGTGGGGGTCAGGGCGATCGATAACGACATCCACGGCAAGCTGCCTATAGCTCACCTCCATTAGCTCAGGAAATCACAGGCCAAACAACGGGGCCTGGCACATGCAGAGAAATGTGCACACGAACACACAGCATGTCGATATCACTGCCAAAGGGTGAATCAATAAACAGATACATAGCTGGAACTATTGTAAAGTCGTATTATTCCCTGGTACCAACAGACCCTGTTGTACATTTACAATACATCACATCTCAAACTGCGGACTGCTAGTGGGTGTGAGGGTGAAATACGGTGAAACTACGCTACTACATTCCAGTCACCTCAAAACATATAATCAGGCTAGGGGGCCAGTGTTTCTGAAAACGTCCCTGTCCACCACCACTCGGATATATAAAGAATCAGCCCTCACCCTCACAGACTAGATATTCCCCGCTGAGGGGAAAGTTTACTCCTGTCATCACAAAAGCCCACCACAAATGGCCGGCTGTGACCCTGGCTACTTATTTTATGCACGGCAGCCATGACAGATCTTAAATTTTCTGAGAATAATTGAACGGTCTAAGACTCGGGCAGGGTTAAACAGGTTCACAGCATGTGTATGGCGTCCCATTTTGAGAAATTCCGAACAATACATCAGTGAAGAAAACAATACTTTGACAAACCAAAACCAGCCCACACAAAGAGGCATACATACTATGACAATCATCCCTTTCCTCTTTAAAAAATAAAAAAAAAAAAAGTAAAACTAGAAAAGGCAAATGTGGCCTGTTGTTTGTGTTCGGAGTTGAGTTCCCTCAGGAATTCCAGCCGAGGCTGCGCATTCCCTCTA
Source organism: Petrocephalus sullivani (assembly GCA_026780845.1). Classification (NCBI taxonomy): domain Eukaryota; kingdom Metazoa; phylum Chordata; class Actinopteri; order Osteoglossiformes; family Mormyridae; genus Petrocephalus; species Petrocephalus sullivani. The sequence continues at coordinate 36,005,286 of JAODKM010000039.1, forward strand.
ACCAACATCAAAACGGGTCATTTCCCAAATCACGGCCCTCCTGCTTCAGCCGTGGTGGTCTGGCGTGCCTCGAGCCCCCGCCCTCATCTTTCTTCTGTGTGAATCTTGCCATTATAAATCCCCCCCCCCCGTCCCATCCTGTCCCGGCCACAGACTTCCTGTGTCTGCAAGCCGTAACGAACTGCACGCTTCCCACAAGTGTGCAGCTGTGAGGCGAGGCTACTCCAGGGTTTGCCCCCACCACTGTTAGGCTCTAATTGTGAGGTGCATTAGGGCTAGTAGGGGGAATGCATTTTGGGGTGTTATCAAAGCATCCTGTCCTTGGCCAGATCTTTTTGTGGGGTAAATAAGATGTGTGTGTAGAAGGTGGTTTCCTGTGAAGTTAAAATGTGGGATCTCCAAGTACATCTATTTATAATAAGCTAAAAGGTGGGCCTTGTAAAACCACCTTTAACCACCTTAAAACGAACCCAGGCAGGAGAGACCATGACCTCAGATCACTGGACGTCCAAGCTCTACAAAGGCAGCCTTTGGAAAACAAATGCTGGATGCTTCACCCTGTCTGACCAGACTACTGTTTAAGGGCTTTGCATACTAATTTGTTTGGCTGGGAATTTCCCTTTGTTGCTGGATACACAGATGCAGAGAAATGATACAGCCAAATGTCTGGCTGCTCCTTGAGACAAAGGTCAGGCTGATGGTCAGGCCAGATTTTGAAGCACAGGGAAATTGGGACTGTGGACACCTGGGCCTCTACCACCTACACACACAGTCATACACACACCCTGGAGCTGGGTGTGGCAAAGTGCAATGTGTAGTCAGGTGTCCTACTGAGCCTCAGAGAGGTCCTGAGCCAAGCTAAATATGGAACCAGAAGCCAGAGGGAGATGTTTAGCCACATTTCAGCCACACTGAGCTATGGGGAGATGTGTGCTGTGACCTTTCATATATATATAGTTCTATATACATTTTGTTTTCCACAAATCAAACATGCTATCAAAGGGCACTTGGTGTAGACATTTTTAAAGAGACTTTCAGCTGCTATCACAATTAATGTTGCTTAATTTTTTCATATAATGCAGGGTTGCCCACACTTCTTTTTGGCTTGCAAGCTACAGCCAGGTCAAAATATATTATATATATATTCTATATTTATATCTGCAGTATATGTTGGCGAACCATGCATCGCTTTTAGTAGATATAATTTGGAAGGCTGGCTGGGTCACTTTGCTCGCTGGAGTTTTGCATCAGCTCGCAATACTTTTGCCTTTTCTGCCCGGTGACCCGTGTGATTTTCATAATACGTTAGAAGAGAAGGGATCTTAGTTGTCATTGTAACCTAATGTAACAAAGTTTAAGCAACAGCAGGCTGGCTGCCCTTCAGTGGCAAATGCCAATGGAAGAATGACAGGCTTTTTTATGAATGCTGATCTAGCCGCACTACATTTGTGACCTACTGGCTGATGGCGATCGATGTATTGGGAACCCCTGATATAATGTGTATAAACTTTGAATCCTATATAAAGTCATCCTACCCTGTTCTGATGTGTTCATATAATGGAAAGATGGGTTCCCCTTTCTTCAAATTTGTTGACATCATATGGCAGACAGGAGACAGGGAGGACAGGGAACAGTGAGAGTGATGGTGATGATGATGGTGAGTTGTTTACCTGCTCTGTGCAGCTCTCTGCTCTGTTTCTGCTGACTGCGTAGCTCCCGAATCTGCAATCTGATTCGCTCTCGCTCGCCCAAGTTGTCCCTGTCAAAATCCTACAAAAAAATAAAGGAAATGACAGTCAGGAGATCCCTCACAGCATAGACAGGCACAGCTCAGTATGTCAGGAGATGCCCTGCCGAAGGGCAGAGCAAGGGGGGCGAAGCTAAGCCTGAACACGGCTCTTACTGCCCACGTAATGGACAATTTCTTCTTTTCCCCCCCATTCTGTTTCTTTAATCCCACATTCACTCCAGTACATTATTAAATGGCTGGTAGGTGGTCAGAAGGCAGTACAAAGGGTAGATGCACCATCCCCATGGAGATATAACGTGCAGACTGCTCCTGTGGCAAAGGAGCAGGGCTTATGTCCAGGTGGTACTAGATTTATAGCTCAGCAGTGGCACCTCAGTACTGCTGTTTTACCATGCTGAAATTACATAAAACCACAGAAGCTGATCTGCAGAGATCTACAAAGCCAAGTCAGCCTTTTCATGCCAATCAGGGATCAGTGCAGATTCCATTCCACTCCAGAATGGGGCAGGAATTGGGATGCCTTCCTCTTCCTGCGAGACCTGTATCAGAGGGTCCATCTCAGCAAAAGGAACTCTGCCCAGGGTGGGCCACAAACATTCGCAAATCTAAATTTCCTTGAAATTAAGCCATTTAGACCAGAACACGTATCATTTTTATTACACATTGCCATAGGAAGCACGAATTTCTGTATCTAGGGGAAACGGCTAATAATTAAGTCAGAAAGCTGAGCCAAGTAAGCCTAAAGACTGTATTATGCTCCCAGCAATTCACCAAAATATTTACAGAATTTTAGTTTCCTTGAATTTCTTTCCCATGATGCCCCTCCCACTCTTGCATGTTATAACAACTTTTGTTTATGAAGTACTCAGTAAACTGCTCAGACGGCCTCCAATCTTAAAGACTAACATGTAATCACAGGACACACTGGTCTGAACTTACTGTGAAAAGAGAGGAGGCCACAGTTCACACAACTGTCCATTTCAGGTGTGATATTTCTCCTTGTCTCCTCAGGGTGTATAGTTAGTGGTTGTTTTATTTTACCCCTGTTATGGAGCACAGTAGGACTCTTCCACCAAAAATATATGCAAAAATGCTTGTTTATAGTTTGTTTTTCTTTCCTTCCATAAGCAATATTATTTTGGCACCTCCCAATGTTTTGATCACCCTCTGCCTATCCTGACAATTGCTGTCCATGACAATTTAAACTTGATAATAAAACTACTTATTTATTCATCGACAGTACTTCTGTCAGTCAGTCAAATGGATTTACATTATCTTGTTGTTAACTTGTTTTAATGTATGATATGCTGACTTCACATCAACATAGATTAATCTATTTTTAAGATGACATAAAATTGCATGTACAGCACTAATGACTTTCCATGACATGTTTTCATGTTAACTTAATGCCTGAATGTACCTTAATGACTTAACAGGAGTCACACACAAGTAGCTCAAAACTCAAAACGAATCAAACCTTGATCATAGACACCAGGTAAACAAATTAGCTGCAGGCATACAAAGGCGTGAATTGCTCAATGTATTTTGAAGTCACTGAGCTGTGAGCTTCACGCCTACATTAACGAATTAGACAGTGTGGCAATCACCGTAAACAATGAGCAATCGGCCGACTCTTGGCTCCCAACAGTTGTCACAAACCAAAAAGGTGTTGACTGTTTCACATGGAACCCCTAAGGGTCTTGCAAGCCTGATGAGTCATGAAAGCCTGCAGACAGCCATACATTTTACAAAAGAAAGGTACTAAGCATCCACTACTACCTAACAGCCCTCCCACGCCCTCTGGTGCTCCTTGTTCTATGTGAACATGAGGAAGTGTGACCCTCACAGCAGTAAGGTAAGATCAGGCATTCTCTTCACAGCAAGGCAACTGTGCTAAAACAGACTCCAGTCAACAAAACCACAAGGGTGTCAGTGGACTCTGGGCCAGCCAACGCCCCACAATGTAACTGCCCATCCACACCCATTTCCAGTCTAAGGGGCTTGCTGAAGATGTAATGCTGGAGAGGGACGTCCTGTCTTTGTCCTCAGAGGCGAATCCCACCCACCCCTGTCACCACCACCGGTCAGAGGGCTTTGCTAAATGTAGGATGGCCAATGTCCTAAATCCTGACCACAGGTAGGCGTGGGTCTGCATTCTTTACGTTACTGTTTTAAAGCTCCCAAAATTTTAGGCTGATGGTAAATGGATAGGGAAGCAGATTTCAAAAGTCAATGAAGCTGTGAATTTCATTGTCTGTAGAAGAGTTTTCATAAAATGGATTTTAATAAAATGTCACCTGACAATCACAGCAAAAAAAAAAAAGTATAAAATTTAAGAATCATACTTTCATTAGAATATTCAGAAAAAGACAGTGAAACCCCTGCAATTTTCTTATTTCGGGAAAGAAAAATACAGTAGCATTCACCCTTGAATGCACACACATAGTAAAAAAACTTCAAACTCCCATTCAGAAGATATGATGGTGAGGAAAGTGCTGAGAACTTGTCCAAACCCCAGTGCCACATGTCATCCGTATCCCAGCAGACAAAGCAGCCCAGCCGTAGCCTCCTCAGCTCCTGCTGTCATACTGGCCTTTCAAAGCCAAATTATTCCCATCAGTTTCTCAAAAGCCGCTCTGTTCACGTCATTTGCTGAAGCCGTGCCTGCCGTTATCAGATAGAGAATAACCACGACTGTGCTCTCTGTTCTCTACCCATATATCCCGTACTCAAACACACACACACACACCTGGCTTTTGGGAACTACTGTCTTTCATCACACAAACCTCACTGGCAACAGCACAAAGCCTACAGGCATGTAGCCTACCCAGCCCTCCTGCACCTCCTTGAACTCCTTGGCCACCATACCTTGTAACCTCACACTGCTCAGGGTTTCCATTCTGCTCCAGTTGCTGCCGGCATGTCTCCCCAAAGGCTCTCTTCCTCTGTGACTGGCTCATACTCACACACACTCACACATGCCGTGGCCACTCCCCCACACCGCTCCCAGCTCCACACCAATGTCCCCCTTCTCCATGCACTGGCCTGGGAAGCCAGATGCTTCTCTCTAGCTTTCTTACTCACTTACACACTCTTTCCTCTGAAAGAGATCCACTTATCACCCATTCCCTGATGCTCTGGTGCAAAAATACATGTTTTGGAAAAAGAATGTAAAAAGTTAACATTTTTCCCCAAAAAGTGGTCAGGGGAATGTTGTTTTGGGCCACCACACTAACAATTATAGTCCTAAGTGATATGTATAGGATTCACGCTATAGGTTTATGAAGCTGGTGAGATGGAAACTTTCCTCCAGCCTGACTTACAGGAACCTGAAAATAATATTTATTGAAATTTGAAACACCTGACATCTGATAACTTTCTGGTGAGATGCAAACAAGGCTGTTTTTAGAGAATTATGACAGACTGGGGAACAAAGCAAACAGCTATAAAGAAGAACTAGTCAAACAACTGCTCCAGAAACACAGTAGGGCAAACACTGTATGGGAGCCGTGACATCCCACTGCCCATGCTGTTTTTGGCAAGCCCACCAATGAATGAGGCCGACACACACAATGAGGAACCTGGGAACTGGCTCATCCCCCCCCTACATGCTAATCATTGTTGTGCCGAGGATGTGACGTCACCAGGCCACTTTATTTACCTAGAGTATTATGCTGAGTTCCATTTACCCAGGAAGTCGGAAGTTGAGAATGACGTCACACTTGAGTCAACCGCATTCCAGTACAACTAGCCAGGTTAAACATTAGCAATACCAGTTCTGTCAAGGTTAACTGCTAGCCATTGTTAGCAATATCAGATAATTACAATGCATTACGCGGTATGTTCCGCTTACAAACATACCCTGACCCCTAAATGGGGGGTGAACCAAAGGAGAGGGCTCACAGGAGTGAGAACAAATGCACAGACAGACAAACATACAAACAGACGTATGTTTGTATTCATAACGGTGTGGGTAATTCACATTCAATTTCATTTTGTATTAATTACGGATGTCAACACCAAGGTCTCAATTATGAGTCCCAACACCAAGCCATCAAAACTGAGAAGCAAATTAAACTGATAAAGAAACTTCAGGCATCAACTCCAAGCTGGTGGAATTTTCAGGGTTTGTTATATTTCTAAAGGCACAGATAGTGAGATTCAAATATGCAGACAATAATCTACACTCAAAAATATATGCAGATACACACAAAGCAACAGTCAGACACAAGATACTTCACACAGACGTGGCACCACCACAGCAGGCACGGTGAATGTGCCATAAGTTTCGTCATAGGGGCCTGCCTTGGAGGCCTCATAAGGGGGCTACACGCAAATTCAGGGGCAGCATCCTTTTAAACTGAATGCATCACAGTGGTGCCACCAGTTTGGCCCACTTAAAAGGGTCCTTCAAATGCAGTCTAGAAATATGTCCTTTTGCCGAGTTATGAAGGATCCACCTGTTGGATCCTTCCCAGCCAACATATCCCAAGATTCAGTGCACGAACCATACAAAGGCTACGTTGACTGCGTCTTTCGAAGGACACAGCCATAATGACAAGGAGGCTCTACTCCATGATGCAAGAGAACCTCGACTTCATTGGCCAGGGGAATAGTAGCAGGAAGTTAGGAAATAGATTAAACCAAAGACTGTATACAAACAACTTTTCTACCCTATGATAACAAAAATGGCTATTGGATTTCAAGAATGGTTGACTGAGAAAGAAATAACAGCATTTATATGAATCCTCACTAGAAGATTATAAAGAATCCCAGATGGCTACAAACTAAAATGAAATGTTTGTACTGCAATGCCATATACCTGTGTATGTTTTGGCATCAGTGTCATTATCATAGATTTTAAAATTTAGTTTTGTATTTTCATTTGAAATCTAGTTTAGGTTTAGGTGCGATTTCATTAGTTATTTTAAAGATGTAAACTTATCTAGTTGTTATATATTTTAGTTTAGGCTTTAGTAATTCTATTTCTAGGGATCGATGAAACTTGCAGAACTTTGCTAGCTACTACAAAATGTTGCGATGTAGCACCATTGACTATTTCTATGATTCAAGTGCATAGCACAAGATGCCTAAAGATAAGTAAACCATTGCTTCAGCTCAATAGTATTAAAAACAATAACAGTAAGTATTTGACGTTTGCTTATTTAAGCTGGTCTTGGAAGCAATAAAGCATGGAAGCATGTTTATATATTTATACTTCTGTAACTCATTTTGCTTATGGAAATTATTTTGTTAATGATAATAACCCTGCTTTGTGTACATATTGCACAGTTAGTTTTAGTAGAATTCTTATTTTTAGAATATCCATATGAAACTTCATAAAGGGTTTCTGAGAAGTACAAACATTCAGGATCACACAAGGTCTGTCACTATGCGTGCCCACTTTCATGTGAAGTATGAATGAGGCATGTGAGTCCTAATACAAGTGCTGTTAAAAAAACTTATTAAAACATTTCTGTACTCTTAAGACGCATGCTCTTCACAGGTACCAGAGACAAAAACACACCCGTGACCCTACTTATGTGGGCCACAATCTCTTTCTACAGACAGTAATATAAAACTTTGCTTGATGTAAAACTTGAGAACTTTGAGGACCTAAACAGCAATGTGTATGTTAAAACTCAAGAGGGCAGTAGCTAACCCAAGCATAGAGGAGAAAGGAAGCCCCAACTTGATGGAGCTGCTTTGCTCTCATGCCACAAACCAACGTTTTAATTTTACATTTCATGAAGCGGCAGGCTGTGTAAACAGCCATGTTGGAAATGACAGACTTGCTGTGGGGTGTCGTATTCAATTTATGGACTTGGAAAAGCAGCATGGTGTTTTTCTGAGCTGACCTAGCCAGAGTTTAGGGCCGAGTAAACATTTTTTCCCTCTAGTCTTATGGTGGTTTCCAAAGCTTACGTGGGCAGTTGGCACTGTTGCAGGGGCCATAAACCTTGCTAATGTCTTCCCAATACGTATGGAGAACAGTTACCACACAAAGTGCCCCATGAACGCCAGCAGCAACGCACATCTGAGGCGGACCTACTGGGTATTTCTGTTTGATTCAGTTCTGTTGTTGCACATGGCAGAAAAATTATCTCAGCTCCATCTTCTCTCCCACAGAAGCACACTCAGCACCCACGAAACATTGTGTGTGTTTGTTGTTTTACAAAAGTAAACATATACATTTTGCCCCACTATTATCAATTTATCTCGAAATACAGAAATGGGTGAAATGACAGGGATCCATCTACGCCAATACATAACTGTTCGTAGAAAAACAAGTTTGTTTGTTTATTTCCATCCATCATCCAATCACTTACCCTGTATTAAATGGGAAGTGGGGGGGGGGGGGGCTGTAGTCTGTCCCAAGTAGCGCAGGGCCAAAGGCTGGGGCACACCCAAGATAGGACGCCAGTACATTGCAAGACACTTATGAGCAAACACACAACAATACACTATGGGTAATTTAGGCATGCCAATTAGCCTAACTGCATGTCTTTCGATTGTAAGGGGAATCACTCACAAAATAGACTGATTCAAACCCATAATCCTAGAGGTCTGAGACAACAATGCTACCTACTGAGTCACCATAAGGCCCAGTTAGCTCATGTATCCAGTTATGTATCCAAATAGATTTATAGATTTTATCACTATATCCATTTACCCAGATAATGATATAAATAATGATTTAAATTTGGAAGGGATGGAACAGTAGCAATTTGGGTAGCACTGTGACCTCACACCTCTAGGGTTCCTGCTCCATGATTATGTAAATGTGCGTGCCATGGGCTGGCATCCTGTGCTGGGTGTTCCCTCTCTTGTGCCCAGTGCATTCTGGGACAAGCCCCGGGCTCACCAAAACCTTACACTGATGGAAATCACATTAACTTTCTTAATCGCACAACAGTGGGAGCCCTGAGAACCAGACACATCGTTGTCATTCCAGTATTGCAGTACTACCCTTCTGCTAGATGTCTGTGTGCCTGCCGGTGGACTGCCTGCCCGCTCACTCACCGCTCTGGCCAGGCTGCTGGGGGTCTCTCCAGAATCCTCCTCATCCTTTTGGTTGGGTCCTTTGACTCTCTCCATGGCATCTGGGAAAAGCACACATAAGCAGGGACTCTGGGAACTCCAACTCTGCTCAAGCAAGCATCAAGTAGTTATTGCTAACCCCCTGAACTGAAACGAGACGTATCGGCTGACTCAGAGCTCTTGTGTCCAGACAGACACAGTGGTAGGAGGAAATCCTGTGACAAGGAGACCAAACATGGATAGAGTGTGACTCATCTTCCTCCCCCCTCAGCAATTGCAAAATATTTATCATCATCCATCGTGAATCAGTATTGTGCTGTACCTGTCAAATGAGTCAGCAAGACTAAGAGAAAAGAAATTACTGTGGGATCTGTCTGACAGCTGGCTTATTTCTGAGGAGGGCTCATGCCTCCCTACGTACTGTCTGATTCAGGAGTAAAGAAGAAGAGGATGAAGTAGATGCTGGTCTAAAATCAGTTCTCTCTAGCATGACCTTTGTTGGTTAAGGTACTGTAAAGATGTGGAAGTAAGCTGTGAACAGCAAACCCAGTATGTAGGAGAGCATAGACGGGAACAGCAGCATGGAGAAGCAGACCGTGTAGAAGAATGGCTGGAATCTACTATCTGTTCTGATCATCACAGGTACAAGGCTCTTTGTCTGATAACTGCTCTAAAAGGTTTAGGCTCGGTCATGCGACAGCTATTGAAAACGGGGTTCAAAGTAACACAAAGTCTTTGAAGCGGAGAGGGGCACAGACTCGGGAGGCCCAGGTAATCAGCCCATTCTCCAAGCAGCTTTATGGCTGAAGGCAGCACTCATTTCTCCTTAAAAAGCCTTCCCCTTGCTTCAGTCACTCGTCTATCCCTCCAGCATCCGTAAACCCCCTGAACTCCCTTAAAAAATAGGCAGGTGAGGTAAACCAATTCATTAAAAGATTTTAAGGGATGTGGCGTGACTTACACTGCAGCTCCTTGTCCCTCAGTTGGCGGATTGCCGCTCGGATCAGTTTCCTCTCCTCGTATTCACTGGCACCACGAAGCTACAGATGTGCAGACATTGGTGAGGATGAAGGCAAACAGACAAATGGAACGAAAGGTAGACAGATACAGAAAGAATCAGAGACGGAGAGAGACAAAGTCGACATGAACATGGTCAGAGGCATGTTCACATCAAATGAGCTAACAACATAACACAGAGACAAACCACCTAAAGTTAAGATAAAAATCAAAAATGACACAAAGCTGGAGGAATGTAGTGTTTATTACGTAGTATGCCATGAACAGGCAAGCCCAGGAATAAGAACTGCTTAGTATAAATTTGTTATTCTACATATAAGTCTATGTACCTCCATAGTCCCTAAAGTGTATGTTTGTGTATATTTTTTAGACATGAGCATTTTGTGTGTGTTTATGTGCTCCAGCAACTGCAAACTCACCAGCCTGGTGAGCTCGTCAATGTCCTGGATGGCCTGCAGCTTCCCAGATAGCAGGTCCAGAGGGTCAGCCCTGATCACACACAGTTTTATGTCATTATACCAACCTGACTGCTTGCAGCATAATACCTGGAACATTTCAGGGGATCGAGGGTGCCACCCCTCACACATATCTCGGGATTTTCAAAGACGACTCTCCTGCCTCAGAGCATGACAGGAAGGGGGGGACCACCCAATGGGTTCTCTTGGCTAAGGGAAGAACAGTAGCTAGCTCCCAAGAAAAGAATTTCAGAAAGTGAGACGGAAAATATGACTGCTTCAGTAAGGCACTTGAGGAGGAGTGCTATTCACCGTACTTCCCCGTTACTTTCCCTCCAAACAGATTTTTAACCTCAATCTGCCATTCTCGTCCCTCATTTTCCACCACATTCCCAAGGCTTCTGGACATGAGCACTAAGGAGAGATTTTTCAAATTCTCAAGCAGCAGCATATCGGATAGCTATCAGAAGCAAGTGATTGCAAGATTGCACCACTAAACCACAACAATACTCAGTGAACTTTACATAATAAATGGGTGTGGCTAGAGGCTACACATTAAGACTGGGCGGTCTCACTTTGTTATTTAAATAAAACTTTAAAAAATATTTATATAAAATCAATGAAAAAAATCCATTCAAATTTTTGCAGATTAATGTAGGTTAGTATTAGTCAACACGATTCCTCATTTATGTTTTGCCTAATGAATCTGCCAGTAGGGGATTTGGCTGGAGAATGGCTGGAACTATCCAGCAAAAAAAAAACTGTGAAATAACGTGTGCATCACAAGAAGAATGTAATATATATATATAGTAATTCCGAAAATCTGAAAAGTGCAGTCTGGTAGCTGTTGGGATTACGCCAGCAATTTTTATTTGGCTCCACTTTCACAATACCAGAATAGTGTTACTTTTGAAAATACCATCAAGACAGAGTATACATGTTATAATGGATGGTTTCTGCTAGAGTTTCTGTCCTGTAGGTAGCTAAATAAATAAGTAAGTAAATAATAGGTTATTGTATGTTTTTGTCTCCTTGTCATTTTCCCCACTTAACATAGCAGTAGGCTAATGGGTTTCACCTTTCACACATAGGCTTTGGCTACTGTGTGATGATAGGCTAGGCCTGTAGTATAATACTACAATTAATATACAAATTCCTTCAAATGATAATTTTATCACTAATGATATTTTAAAAAACCTTTATAAATCTAGCATACACACACATTTGCATTCTTATCTTAGTGAGGACTGTCCATTCATTTCCATGGTAAAAACTCTAGTCCCAATCACAACACCCTTATTAACCCCTATCCAGCCCCAACTTTAACCATAAAACACAAGACTTTAGCCAATATTTATTTTATTGAGTGCATTCAGAGATTTTTATAAAATGAAGTATGAAGTAGTGAGGAAGCAGACACACACACACAGCTGACTGAGATACAGTAGCAGTCAGTCATATAACTGCTTGCATTTTCTAATTTGTTTCTGCATGTCTGCGCTTTAGGACAGACTGAGCATCTTGTCTCCAGTGGCAGAGAGGTTCATCCGCACGGCTCAGGCAGATGGAAAAACTGACAGCTGCTCAGTCTGGAAGCGTTACTGTGCTCGTGGCAATAATGGCTGCATTTGCTTTTCATTAATTTGCGCTATTCTTAGCAAAGCCCCTTTAATCATCATTACTTGAGTCATTTGTGGTATTATGCTTGTCTTCAATATAATAATTGTTTTGGCATTGTTGTTTAGAAAGTTGCTTGTTTAAGTGTTGCTTTCTATCCAAGCCTAGCTCATTATTCCATGGCAGACAATTGCTATTAGAACCAAAATGCTGGAGTGGAATGCACCAGTACGCTGCCTTCTGTGTGTGCACGTGTGTATGTGCATGGTCATGCATATATTACATTGCGGGGACCAAATGTGATAAAGACCTGTTATTTTGATGTTGTGGGGACCTTTTTCAATCCTCATAAGGGGAAATTCAGTTTTATAAAAATTTGTGAGTGCAATCAAAATAGTCTTGTATTTTGTTTGGTTACTTATGGTTAAGGTATGTGCTGGGTAGTATGGGAGGAATTTCTTGCAAAAAAGAAAATTAAAATTATAATGATAAAATGAAAATACAATCTCAGTTTTGCCATTTAGTTTTCAAAGTCTATGCACAAAGATCAGAAGTCACAGTCGACTTTAACTACTTATTTGCAGCTTCAGATTCATTTAGCTTCTTATTTACAGTCTTACCTCGCCACTTAAGTTAGCTTCTTATTCGTTGTATTCATACATTATTTTGCATTTTAAAAATGTCTTAACTATAGACTGTACAGCAAGTGACGCGGTGAATACTCCTCTCTAGTGAAGCTGTAAATAAGAAGTGGCGAAGTAAGACTCCACGGACAGGAATACCATAGTAACTTAACTTAATAATAACTTAAGCCGTGTGTGACTTGTGAATGGATGTATGACTGGAAAGTTAAAATGCAAATGGTGTTCTCATTTTATTTTTCATTTTGGCAGGATTTTTGTGCATAGAATTTGAAAACTAAATGGCAAAGTGGAGATTGCATTTTTATTTTATAATTTTCTTTTTTGCAGGAAATACCTCGCATAGGGTAGAGGTTAAAGTTGTCATAGTTGAGAGTAGGGTAATAATGAATGGAGAGTCCCCACAAACATACCTAATCTGCGTGTGTGTATATATGTATACAGGTATTGCTATACTTACGAGGACCAAAGGACCTCACAAGTGTAGCAAATCCTTGAATCCATGTGACTAGTGAGGTCGTTTTTGGTCCGCACTACTTCAAACTTCATGTTATAAAAATCTGTGAATGCAATTAAAAAAAACTAAAATCTTTTGTGTGGTTAATTATGGATAAGGTTGGGGCTGGGTAGGGGTTAAGGGTTTTGTGATTAGGGTTTCCCCCACAGAAATGAATGGACGGTCCTCAATAAAATTGGAATATAAACCTGTGTGTGTGTGTGTGTGTGTCCGTGTGAGTGTGCACATATGTGTATATTTTCACCAGCCCTGTCCAGCACTCTGATGATGTCATTACCATTCATATGCTCTGAGGAGATAAACATGGCTGGCAATTATTTTCATGCCAGTTAATGTGCAGATGTTATATACAAATCACCTGTTTGAATGTCTTCGAATGTTTGACTTTAACATACTATTAAATGTATGAGCATATACAAACTAAGTCGTGCGATAAATGTGTATACAGTCTTAATATATACACACATCCAGCTGCCGTGGAAGGAGAACCACACCAATGTGTGTTTGTTAGCAGAACTAAATGCATGCAAACAAAATAAATTTTAACTATAAACAACAAGTTAATAAAAATCAGGAGTCAGTGACTCATGCAGGTAGTGGGTCTGTGCATGTGCATTCGTGTGTTTCTGCTTGTGAACGCATGACAGCACTGTGTAGGTGGGGGGGGGGGCACACCGGTGCTGGTTCTCTTTGTCGTCGTGCAGGTGCTGGGGAGCTGGTCGGAAACGCTTGCTGGCCAGCGCTGCCTCCATCTCCTCGATCTCCCGCTGCCGCAGGTCCCGGATCGCAGAGCGGATCAGTCGTCGTTCATCCAGGTTCACTGTGCTATCCAGCTACAGAGAGAGACACACAAATGGCACAACTCATTGGGACTCATTAGGGCCATTCTATCAGTCACCAGGACATTATAAGTACAAATAAGCATTAACAAGTTGCTTTATAATACATGCTATTCTGCCATCAACGATATCCTGATTACAAATTTAAGATACATAATGTACATCATTAATAAAAGCTACCTATAACAGAAAAAATAATATTTGTCACTTGCCCCTTCTCACTAATGCTACACTTCACCATCAAATATACTGATTGATGATTAAAAACCTTGTTGTGTGACAGTGTGTCCCACCTATGCTTTAAATACATTTTCCTTATAGTAAATTAATAATATGTTAGTTAAAATACACAATTTAGCCCCTAGGTTTTCACTGAGTCCTGTTACTATAATACATTTCTAGCCACTAAAATATTGGCTCATTCCACAAGTGGCATGTTCAACAGGAACTTGCATCTTCTCAGTCGCCTGAAGACCACAAGAAAACCAAACACACGTTCTCTCTTTCTTTTGGGTATTTTCTAAGATATTGTAATAATGTCTGAGGCGGTCAATCAAAACACTCAGACTTGTTACTCAAATTTTTATTTAGATTATATTTATTTATTTTGGTAAGTTACTTGAATGTGCTCAGTGTTGTCATACCACTACCTTTAATGACATAGTTCATGAATTTGCAAATTGTATGCTAAAACTCCAGTTCCTTTCAATCCAGTTACTCATATAAAGAGTAACAGGATTGAAATATGAGTAACCAGACTAAAAAGCCCATTGTGTATCAAACTGTTTAATAAATTACATGATGATTTATTGATAACATTAATGAAAATTAAAAATGAATTTGTATTTTTCGAAAAATTACAAAATGTCCGCATATTTTGTAATTTTTTTAAACTACAAATATATTTCTTTTGAGCATGCAACTAATCACTTCTTTAAAATACACACTTTAGTGAGGGGAACTAGCTGACGTGATTTTCAAATGACATTTCAACAGTCGCATGAGGTTTTGGTAACAAGACTGAGGAAAAAACAACCATCTTCCACTTAAAAAACTTAAAAAAAAATTTTAAAGTTGCCTGAGATTGACCAATGCACATTTTGATCAGTTAAATATGTGTCATTGGATTCACTGTTGAAAAAAATGAAAAAATTAAATTTAGTTTGGAAGAATTATGACATGCTAATAGAACTGATTCGGCGGAATTACCCATAAACAAACGCCAAAACATATGATATAAAGATCGAAATAAATATACACTATAATGAACTACTTAGTCATGGTGAAAATTTTAAGGACAGAAATAAAAAAAAATGTGGCCTCAGGGAGGACAAGTAGGCCATTAAAAGCTGTCATCATCAACAGACCTGAACTCAAACTGAGGTCAGCTGGAGGCACAAATGGAACAGAATCATGAGACAACCGTGGAATGAAATGCCAAAACATTCAGTACCCACATTCAGTCCATCTGCGATATTAGGCCCATCATTCAACTAGCCTAAAACAACCTTTTAATATTTCTGTGCATGCTGACCTCGAGTTCCTTGAGGTCATGAACAAGGAAGAGAAGAGTGGAAATACAAACATATTAGTGATGCACTGACTGCATTCTCCTTGGCCGACTCCAATTGCTGATTTTTTTTAAGCCTGACTGATACAAACCCTGGCCGATTGCAATTTTCTCCATGTAAAAATAATTAGCAGACTAAACATTTTTAACGCTTTTTTAATTAAATTAGCTTTCCGCAAGTAAAATATTTTAAATGACCTCTTCCACAAATGTCGACTTTAATTGGTTCCATATGTTATTTGGGAAGGCCTAGTTCCTCCATGGACAACTTTTTGTTCAGGTAAACAAAAGTCTGGTCACTAGCAACATTCACAGCGATGGCCGAGTCTGAGTGTGTTAGGTCGGCTCCTGCGACACAATACAAAATTAACATTGCTTGTGGCATTAGAATAATAAACTTAATTATTAATGTATGCAAAATACTTTACATATGAAATACACCGACTCAATATAGAAAACACACTTATTATTATTTTTTAATACTAATGTTTCTAATATTTTCAATACAAATGAACATTCATCATGAATGTACGGTGTAGTTTCTCTTACCAAAATCAATACAGTTATGCGTCATTTAATGACAGGGATAATTTCGGGAAAAGCATCGTTAGGTGATTTTGTCATTGTGAGAGCATCATAGACTGTACTGCATTCCATTTACGTTGGAGGTCGGAAGTCGAAGCAGGGAATAACGTCACACCCGAGTCAAGCACGTTCCAGTACAACAAGTTGGAAAGCCATTTAGCAATACCAGTTCTAGCCAGGTTCATTGTTAGCCATTGTTAGCAATTCCACTTGATAACAATATTTACGCATTCAATGCATACAAACACCCCCAAGGTAAATGGAATGTTTTTTGCTATAACGTTACGATGGCTAAGGCGCTGCTAGGCGATAGGAATTTTTCGGCTCCATTATATTTGCAGTCCGTCATTCTTCGAAATGTTACGTAGAGCATGACTGTACATCAATAATACATAGTTATAATCAATAAAACATGACGATACAATTCTAATTTAAGAAAACATGTCAGTGAAACAAACTTATCGAGCTAAACATACAGTTATAATTGATAAAATGTTATGATCAAGCTTAATGTACGATAATCTAATAAAACAGAGTTAAGCCATAATAAAATAGGTCAGTTACACTGCCTACACAGCCAAAATTAAATGATTTTTTATGATAAAAACTAGGGGTGTAAAAAAAAATCGATACACTTGAGTATCGCGATATTTCATTTTGTGATACTGTATCGATTTTCAAAAACACAACCTTGATTAAAAAAAAAAAATCGAGTTTACATGTATTTGTGTTTGACAGTGGTCTGCTTTGTGTTGTGCTTAACCTCCGGGCCGCTGGATGGCTGTGCTCGGTACTTTAGCAAAGTCTGGTCACTAGCAACATTCACAGCGATGGCCGAATCTGAGCGTGTTAGATCGGCTCCTGCGACACACCAAGCTGAAGTGTGGAATTATTTTGGCATTCACAGTAAAAAAAAAAAAAAACATGGAAAGTTACAGTAACAATTTTTGTCAATTCTTTAAAATTAAAAAATATTAAGAAATTAAAAAGTGACTTAATTTAACCCTCTTACAAACACCCCCAGAAACCATGAACGGTCCACTTTTCATATATATATATATATATATTACATATATATTATATTTATATTATATAATATATATATTAGGGCTGTCAAAATTGACGCGTTGACGCGGATTAATCCAGCATTGTGACTGATCTGATTAAAAATATTAACACATGACTCAAAATCCCTGAAATGCAGCGTTGCCAACTATTTCTTACCTGAACTTACCTCAACGCTGCATTTCAGGGATTTTGAGTGATTCTGCACTGCAGCGTTAATATTTTTAATCAGATTAATCACGATGCTGGATTAATCCGCGTTAATTTTGACAGCCCTAATATATATATATATATATATATATATAATATAAAGCTTTTACAGCTTTGCAAGGAGAATAACAAGTAGAAGAGTGACTGACTGGAGTGTCTGTGTTTGGAAGCAGCACAGCGCCACCCATTTGCAAATAGCGCTATTTACATAACAATATTGTAATCCAGTGGTCGTTAATGGATAAAGAAATGTGAGAAAATGCATAATGTGACTCCCAAAAACAAGAGCTCATATCCTGCTTGTGTTTACACTGACCGACTACAAACACTGAAGATAATCGTGATGAGTGAGTTACTTTCGCTTTGATAATTATTTTACTTCCATCAGCTACCCACAGGCACAGCATAGTATTTAATGCTTTCTATAGCGAAAACTTCTGCTCATTGTATTAAGCCCATGTAGCGACTTGCATGAACACAGGCTGAACCTTCAGTCTGTGCAGAAGATTGCCATAGAAACAGTCATAAAGCTGCATAATATTACATACCATGCAAAATTCTATTATAATGATCATTAGCCTAGTCACACTTAGGGATGGGTATCGTTAAGACTTTAACGGTACTACTACTCTTTCCGGTGCTGCCTATCGGTCCGGTACTTTAACGGTGTTGTTAAGGGTACATTGTGAAGAATAAATCAATCAAATTAACAACATAATTAACAGATTTATTTAACATAGACAAATGTAAGGTAATCCATGTAGGGAGCAGGAATATAAAGTACAGGTATTTTATGGGTCCTACTG
>JAODKM010000039.1:36040847-36059644 GCA_026780845.1 Petrocephalus sullivani
CTTGTCGCCCTTTTCGACAGCTCTGATGACGGTAACTTTTTCCGCGATTGACACAGTTTTAAGCTTACACTTAGCAGGTGCCATTTTAGGACGCAGATTATTCCAGCCACTCCGTTTAGTTTTCGGACATTTTTGGTTTCAAAATAGACGTGCTACCCTCAAAGAGCCGCTTAATCCCTTGTGGATTGCATTACGGTAAGACTTTAAGGTAAGACGTCCTTTTCGTGGTTTTCTGGACCACGCGTTGTGAAATGTAGCCTCAGAATAATAACCCGAAGGCCATAGAAAATTCGATTTACGGAGGTTGGGAGCCGAAAAGGTTTCGAGTTGAGGAGGTCTAAAATACATTGGTCTTATGGGAATTTGGCCGGGGACTAACGAGTGATTCGACATAGGGAGGTTTTCGACTTAAGGAGGGTCGACTTAGCGAGGTCCGACTGTACCTGAAAACAAAACCGTTAAAATTCAGATAAAACTAGGTACGCAAATCTGACAAGCCTTAGAAAGCAAATATGTAGAGTGGAATGGAATTCGTAATTTCTGCATCCTTTAGTAGTGCTTCACAATTTTGCACTCACCGTCCAAATGGAGCCAGAGGAACGCACAAAATAGATCTCAAGGGTAAACTTCGCCCTAAACAAAGCTGCACTTGCAAAATCAAAGTAATTTCCCTTTGCTAAAGGAAAAACAAAAACGTGGTAGATGGCTGCAATTCAGCAGAGCCATTTGAGCTTTACTAGAAAAGGTACTAGCAGAGAGTATAACCAATTTAACTGAAACCAAGGCTTGAAATAACTGTTTTTATTAGCTAATATAGACTTCGACCACTACTGTAATGTTTAATAAACTACAGTTAATCAAACAGGTGCACAAAGTTTCAATTCAATTGTTGTAAATTAAAAAGTCAGTTGCTATTGTGGCTACCACGCAAACTGGAAGTTACATGATTACAGAATAAGTGACTAATAAAACAAGGACTGCAAATGTGCTGTACAAAACCCCATGAAAGACTGATTATAGCTAAATGTAAAACTTGAACAATACAGATACGAATGGTGCCACACCCAGACCAGATTGCATCCGCCTTTGGAACTCACTCCCCACTGCCATTAGTTTATCGACCTCTGTCGCAGATTCTTTTAACTAAGGCATTCAATCTACATAATGCATAATGTGGTGTGTTTTGCATGTTACTTTAAATTATCTGTTATCTGTTTATTAGCTTAGTTTATTTTTATTTTTTCGTGTGTGTTGTATGTACCTTTGAGTTAATGTAAAAGCGCTATATAAATAAAATGCATTATTAAAATGTATTATTATCCTGCAAGATTCCCCTCTCAAGCTGGTAGCTCCTCTTAGCCAGCAGCTTCTTGCAATGGGCTGCTCCTGTAGAGCCTTCCGCCAGAATGTGCCACCAAGGAAGAGGAGGGACAGTTTCTAGGCCAAGCTGTACTAGCAGAGCCAAGAAGTCTTTGACAGGCCAGGAAAAAATAATAATGATTAATTTGCAGTGTCTGGACTAAAAATAACAAAATATTTGTATTTCATACTATACTAGTACAATTCTTTCCCTCACAATCTTGACATTTACTGAATCTCTGGGGATAACAGAGAAGGAAAGAAGCTTTAACTTTAAAATACAACAATTCCCTAAATTCAGTTTTACCCCTTGGGCCTTGAGCGTTTATGGTGTTTCCAGCCAAGACAGCTAACAGCAGGGCTGTATGTCACTTAGAGCTAATGACCTATCGAGGTTAAGCTATTTTTATCATGGGGCTGTTCCACTGGGGAGCAGAGGGGTTATGGGGGCAGCAGATCCAGAAACAAGTCACTTCACAAAATTTCCCACTACTCGCTTCAGCCTGACGAATGTTTTCAGCTCTTGCTTTACCAATATCGGGGTCTCCACAAGATATTTCTTTATAAATAATGTGAGTTTGTTATGTTAGTTAGTAAAGAGAATATCACAGTACTGCTACAGACAAATATTAAAAGGGTCACATCATTTATGCTACAGAATAACAAATCAATGAATAGGTCCACTTATCCATCCATCTTACATACCAACAGTTACAAAATCCTTATGAGTACACCCAACTGATAAAGAAAAAGAAGATTCACCCCAATTTATCCTGTGCAGAGTTATGGGGGTTCAACCGTTAGTTATACTCTGCTCATGCCATGTATACATATGCACCAACCATGTGCTATCAGAACTAGTATCAGGACAACTAGCATGCATCAGTATGCTTGTATTAGGCATATAATATGGCCCCAAAGCCCAAGCCAAAAAAAGCAAACTTCAAAAATGTAATGTCGGTGAAATACATGTAGAGCGATTGCTGTTCTCTAACCTGTGGCATATGTATCACCTGTGTAAGTAACCAGGCAGGACGCTTCTGTCATTAAAACAGACCTGGGGGAGACAATGAGGCTGTCTTCTGCCTGGATTGGCAGGTGCACACACCTATTAGAGCAGGTGTGTGACGGATTGGATGTGGCTAGGGAAAGAAAGTTTTCTGCCACAAAATTACTGCCTGTGAAGTCATGAAATCAAACAGCTACCTCAGTCTAGCCTATGACTCAGTCAGCACTAGGTAATCGCCACTGTCGGCAAAAAGAGGGCTATGATGTTTTATCTGTGATTCACATGAAACAAACTGATGCGCTGGTTCTGTCCCAACAGGGTTTATCGCCAGAAAAACAAGAGTATATCTGACAAAGCAATCACCTCTCCTCTGCCATGATGACATAGTTTAGTATGATTTTAAATGCATAGAGCTATAGATAAAAGAGACAAAAACAGAACAAAAGTGGAAAAAATGCTTTTTGTGTCAAGCCCTGACAGAAATGTCTTTTGTGACCATTTAGTCTGATGGGTTCAGCCAGTAAGAAACATGTTGTCATGTCCTGGCCTTAATAAAACAAATTATTCATGATCTTAGTACAATAAATGCCATTATATCTGCTTTAAACTGTTGGGTTGAATAAACATTGTGTATGTATTAGGGTCACTGAATAAATCACTGTAGTTTTAAACCCCTAGGTCCCAGCTACCAGCTCTCCCCCAAGCCAATCCCGGCCATCCAAAACAAAAAATTATTTAAAACCCTTTCTCTGAAAGTTATTCTTTTAGACCGCCGCTATACATACATACAGTTATTGATGCATCAGTGCTGTATACAGCTTAAAAAACAAAGCCCTGGGCCTGAATTCATATGTGAAAATGAACGTCATACATCAAAACAGATTTTTCTTTTCATATCTCCTTCCCAAGATAAGGTTCAGTTTCCCTTTTACCTTCGTCGGATACATCCAAACACATGCTCCACATGACACCATGCTTGGATCTCAGTGCCTTGACACGTCACCATAAACCTCGTACAAAATTCTAAGCGTGTGGCTCAGAACTTAGCAATTCCAAGGCACACAAGCAAAAGCACGTGTCTCGACTTTGGTGCCACTGCATCAGTTTAAGATAAATCTGAATTGCTGCATCCTGTGTCAGTTTTCAAAGCAGTAATTAGTTCTGGTATGAAAATGAGAAGGGATCTGATTAAACTTGATGACTTGATGATTTCTTTTATCTGACAGACCAAGTGACAGATATGCACCTGTAACTGTGACTTCCATTCAAGATATTAATCCGATCAAAGTCAAGCCAAACTGAAACATAAAAAGTAAATAATGAAATTAGACATAAATGATCTGAAGCTGTGAAAAGGACTATAAAAGGGAAAGTGGCAAACCATGACCAATATAGTGAGTAACAGAACCTAGGCTAAAACTGGACAACTCTATTAAAACTTTAAAAACTCATTTAGATGCCTTCCTATGGGCAATATATTCCTCCTTTATCTGCAGTCTAACAACCCTTACATCCCTAACCACTTCTTACCCTACTGTACTGAAGACTAAAAGGCCAGCTTTTGTTGAAGTATTTGTATGTCAGGTCCCTTTCTCACCAGCAGATGGTATTCCTCAACCTAAAAGCATTTTTCTCAAAGTGGGAAAAAGCTATATTTTTAGATGTTCTTTTTCCCTGAAACTGTGTCTGGGCACAGCTCCTGGGAAAGGAACAGTGAATAGTGTCAAAGATACTTTTTTCCACAAAAGGAAAAACCCAAATCGCTGAAGCTGGGGTAGCCATTCTGGTGACCTCACCTCAGCAGTTATAAAGTGACAGTGGTGGAGTACAGTCCTTACAGCTGTATTAGGTGCCCATTACTCAGGGCTTAAATGACATGAAATTAATTCAGTGTCGATAAGATTGCAGGGTTTTGTGCCAAGTCATCGTCTATAGTCAGGTACTCCATATCTAACCTTCATGACGTCACATACAGGTGTTAACGCTCATTTGCGTCCCACCTGCCTTACAGAGGCAGAGACGGGCACTCCTTTCTCAGTGTTTGACTCCAGTTCCTGTGAGGAACTAAGCACAAGTTTAAGCGTGTCTTTATCAGCATTCCTTGGCAGCCTTCAAAAACATCATCGTGCATGGCGCCCTTCTCATCTGACAGCCTTTACAACTGTAACAGTTGAGCAATGATGACAGGAACCATGCTTGTGAGGCACAATTAATCATCTGCATATTGTAATGTGCCTTTTCCAGTTTTCAGGTATTCAAAGTGCACAGAAGTTAAAGCCTAAGCCAAGAGGAGCACTTATACGTCTGCACCCTCAGCACCCGGTCCTAATTGAAAATGACTAACCACCTTTATAAGAAGCTGACAAATGCGCACGTGTCAAGAAAGGGAGTGTCTTTAATTTGAATACAGCCAAAACTCCTGCTCGTGAAGTTCTCAAGCATTTAACCTGTTAGAAATTGTGCTTTTAGGTGCTTTAAGAGACTGACCATATCAGTAATGCTTCAAATGTTGTACTGAACTTATTTTAAAGAGTTAAAATACATCAACATTTCAATGTGCAAATTTGGATGAATTTACCATGCACGCTTGTAACAACTTTTTGCTGAATATGCATAAATAACCACATGACAGGACAAATAAATGACCAATCGGCATTTTTTCAGTTTATTTCAACTTTGCTCAAAACTGCCCAGAGTCTGGTGCCCCATAAGCACTAACTGATTGGCTTTAGAACAGAGTCTCATTTAACTCCCTTGAGGAACTTCTCAAGCACGCAATGCTGCCAGAGAACCAGGAGCCCTACTACAGTTGTACCAGTCTGGACAGAATGTAAGCTTCCCTCCTTCAAGTTGGTGCCTCCATCCCCAATCGATCAATACCAGGAGAGCGACTACCTATGATCCGTTATCTCCTTCCCAAAAGCAATTCACTGGAACAGACAGCAATGTGCCCTCCCCTCTCTGATCCATCTCCAACGCTGACTTTCTTCATACATCTTACGGGAAATACGGACAACCGGTAGTTGGGTTTGTATAAATCGCCCAATTGAAATATAATGCAAGTTTCGTGACGGTTATTATTGCTACATGCCTACTGCATTGATCCCCATTTATTCACAAGGGAGTTTAATCACATCTGAGCAAATAGATCTCGACCGTTCTGACTTTATAGGAAAATAAGCGTCTAACTTCATACAGGTTTGTTTATGGATTATATAAATTCCCATTAAGATTCCTACCGCTACAAAGTGAGTTTACAGTAAATCAGCATCACTGCGGCTGGCTCTTTACCAAAGAAAACAAAGTGCTCATTTGAGTTTTTTGATTCATTCTTCCCCATTACTTGATGATGGATACAGTTAGTGGCGAGGTGACCACGGACTTACCAGAGTTCGTAGCGACGTCTCATCCAGAGCCGAATATCTCTCTGAAGACATTATGACAGTCCCGGCAATTACTGACACGCAGCCCCGAGCTGGGTCTGCGGCCAGGAGCACAGCCGGTACCGAGGGAGAGGCAGCGGTTCGCCGGGTGACGGTTAGCCGGCGTCCGGGGGGCAGGACCGCGGCGCCTTGTTTGTACCGTATATCGTGTTTGGGAAGCCGCTAGTACCTCAGCGCTGCGCTCCGAGCGAGCGAGCAGAGTGACCCCGCTTATTCCCACCTGTGCGCCCTAAGCATGCAGCCGCGCCGCTCTGCGCCTCCTGTCCGTATCCTAGCCAGACTGCCCCAGCCGTGAGTCACGCAGCCGAGCAAAGTGTCCGAGCGCCCTGTCAGCGAGGCTCCGTCTCCCTGCGCTCCCGGTACCGCGTGCCCGCTACGCGCTCGGAACAATGCGAGATCTCACCAGCCCCATCCCCATTCCCATTCCCGGCTCCGGCGGCCCAGCCAAAACGCCCGCCCGAACTAAGCGAATAGCCAATCACAGCATAGCCGTTTGAAATATGCCCCGCCTCCTCGGAGAACTCCGAGCGCTCATTGGTCATCGGGAACGGCTTGAAATAAAATAAAAGAAAAATATCAGACTTGTCAAAAACAGGTGATATTAACTTTTTGAAATCGAGTATACCAGTTTTTAAGTGTTGTTAAGTTTTACCCATATAATGAATTACAAAAGAAACACAACGCAAACGCCATACTTCATTTCTATACAAGTTTAAGAAATTAGTGGACAAAACCGCATGTCCTGTACTTTTATATTATGTCACGGTTAATCGTAAGGTTAACACTGTAATCAATGCAAAAATCTATGGCTTCATAGCATAGATCTGCAGTTGTTCAGCCCCAAATCTTCAGGAGTCCTCTCATTACCAGGCCAATTAAAGAGAAGGAGCGCCAACGTGCGGACGAGATCAGAAGTGCAATTTACTCGGCTGTAAATATTACGGGAATACCTGGAGGGCTAATTTGTTGCCAACACATTAAACATTAACCTGCGTCAAACTGGATTTAAACACCTTTCTATCCAAAGCAACTTACAAACCTGTATTACTTTATCTATATTCATTTATGCAACTGAACATTTAATTTTCACACCAGTGCACAGGACTTAAAACTACAGGAGCATTTAAACAACTAGGAATGTAAAAGGAATAACTAAAAATGTTTATATATTAAAAAGTTTAATCAGCAGCAGTTTTCCTCAGAGTACAAATAATTTATTTTCAGCATATAATTTGATATGCGCAATATTAGAAAGTACAAAGTAAATTTTACTCTCAGCCTGCAGATTTAGGATATTTATATTGTTAAGTTTCATAGTAATGAAAAGTCATTTTAAAAGGGAATACATTTAGCACATAGAAATCCTACATATATAAACACATGAAAATAAAATGGCAATGCAACCCAAGAAGATGACAATGTCAAGGAAAGACAGACAAGGCGGCAGGCGCTGTGGACAGACGAGAGCGTGTGGTCCATCTGCAGGGTCTCATTCCTCTTCCTTTTCCAGATTTTGCACTTTGGGGGCTTGAGTCTAAACAAAGCATGAATTTTAATTCTAAGTGATACTGTTATTTTAAGAAGTCTGCATTTAGGCAGGAAGTTAATAAAAACCAACCGTGGATGTGCCATGGTTTCTTGGGTTCCTGCGGCCTTCTGGCCTTCCTCTGTTCAAAGGGGGATGGAGGTAAAGGTTACACAGACAAAGATTATTTTTTTGTACATCCGCATGATGTTTCTAAATTAGGTATCGTTAAACTCAGTGGTCTGTATTAGTGAGCTGGAAATGCTCAGGAAGATGGGGATCAGGACCATTTAACTGGTTATAATGGCTGTCCGTCACAGCCCAGAAATCCACCAATGAGAGGCCCCAAAACCTTTTGTCTTTTAGCAATAGCACGTGGAGTGTTAAGTTAAGAAGGGCCTGAAAACACTGGTTTCACTATTCATCCTCCATGCCATATACTGCCCTACACTTATATTTCTGCCTATAAACACCACACAGCATGTGAACTCTACCATGCGAGTAGGGGTGACAGTGGACATGTGCAAACGGAGATCTAACCCTGCTACTTCAGTAGAGCTGGGTCCCCTGGCAGGCCGTCCTCCTGCAGCCACCCTCCCTCTAGGCCACACAGCCCCCTGTGCTTGTGAAGCCTGGCCATTGTAGGGGCCTCCTTTCCATTTCCCAGATCCAGAGCTCGCCCTTGGGTGCTCAGGCAGGTTCCTGAGCTCCAACGGCTCTCCCAGCCACTCCAGGTCCTGCTCTGGGTCTGCTGTTGGTGACAGAGGAACACAATGGGTATTCATGCTAAGCAAAACCCAAAATTGTCTTTTTTTTCTGTGAAGGCAACAGATTCGTACATCTTACCTTGGTGCCTGAGTCTTCTTTGTGGTCCAGGAGATTCCCTCTCTCTGTCTGTCCTGGCAGAAAACAGGGGTTTCTCCTTTGACAGCTCGTCCACAAAATATGCAACATGGGGACGAGAGTCACACATTTCCTAAAAAAAAAAAGCAACATTAAATTGCTGAAAGGATATTTCAAATGTTTGCCAACGATAATGGCCTTTAACCAGAGTGTATATAGGCTGGACTGAATATAGATGCTCACTAAAAAGACTCACTAATGTAATTTGGTGCCAGGAGTTACCTGATGGTGAAAGACAATGTTTTCCTCCAGGGCAACTCCACAAAACTCACAGGGGATAAGCACAGAACACCCTGCAGGATCAGAGGGAGGATTGCAGGGCTGTGAAGAGACAGCATCAGGGAAAGCAGTGGGGCTGGGGCTTCTGGATGGGCTGGAGGCACCGCTCTCTGGAGCCCTGTCCGCAGGACGAGGAGAGGGGGTCCCTTTGCTGAAAGATGCAAAGGCTACGGTAGGGCTGCAGCCAGTCTGTAAGAAAGGCAGAAAAATGTAAAATGTGACAGATACAGGAAGCCAACGTGGGCCCTGTCATGCTCAGTCATAAAAATTTAGAATAACAACACAAGATCTTGCCAATAGATCTCTGTAAAACAAATTAAAGTGCAAGCTGGGACATATCATATGGCAGCTATTAAGATACAATCATCCAATTTCTGTATCTGCTTGTTCTATTCAGGGTTGCAAGCGTCCTGAGCCTATCCCAGAAGCTACTGATGCAAGGCAGGGAACAACCCAGGATGAGGCGCTAACCCATCACAGGGCACACACACCATTCACATTCATGCAATTAGACACCCTAATTCACCTTAGCATGTTTTTGGACTGTGGAGGGAAACCAGAAAAGTGAATTCAATTCCGAGAATTCCATGTTTGCTATATATGGGCCCAAACAATTTCTCTGGGTTGGACAGTAGTAATTAGCTGGGCGTAGGTTCAATTCACAAATAACCACATCAAATGTGACCTGGCTTGAAGTTTCACATATGCAGAAGTACAGAAGCAGATGGAAATTGGTTCTAACCTGGTGAAGAATGAGGAAATCCTCTGGAAATAGCTCCTCACAGAACTCACAGGGCAACATGGTTTCTGTGGGGGAAAGGTCAGACAGGAAAGAATGCAGTCAGACTGTAAGATAAGGCACTAAGAGAGAAATAAGCAAATAATAGTGTTCACAGAATTAACCAAAACAATGATGGGCTGTTTCTTTTTTCTGCATTTCTAAAACATGGCAATTTCACCTCAGGGTTGAATAAAGTGTGTTTGCAAATCTATCTGTGAAGCAATTATAGCTAGATAACCTGTCTGCACGCCGGCTGGGGCGACATCGCTGCCTGCAGTGCAGCTGCTGAGGTTGTTGTTCAGGTTGGATAACCGGCTTGGCTGGGAGAAGGGCCTCCCCATGCCGCCGTCCCTAGACCACAGCCTCCCCAGGCTCTCCAGAGACTCTGGCATGGGGTCATGCACAGGTTCAGCCTGATGGTCACCCACATCCCCATCATTCTGCAGGCTGAGAGCCAGCAGGTAGTCTAGATGAGAGGTGTCTTCAGGGGAAGCCCGGCTTCCTGGCCACGGCACACTGCTGTTATTGTTGTCCCACAGTTCTGTCGCTTGCTGCCTCACTGAAAACGAGTATTAATATTATTTCAAGGAAATAAACTGACTCATAAAAATAAATCCCAAACAATCATGACAATCAACAGCCAAATCATCCAGTTAAGCATATGGTCACAGGCTGTCTTTAGGGCTACGTCCACACTGCTCAGTTTTCATTTAAAAATGCAGACATTAGTGTCCATTTTTGCATTTCATCCACACAACTCTGGTGCGTTCACTGTTGTGAACGCGCCCAATGTAGCCTAACAGCTACGTTATATACAGTACTGTGCAAAAGTCTTATGCAGTCAAAGAAAATGATATTTAAATGACATTCATGTTTGTGTACGGCTATATTATGTCTGGAAAAGTGTGTTAGCTTAACCATTTCAAACTTCTCCTACAAGCAGCACAGTACTTGCAGCAACCATCCAGTATAGCAGGGGTAGGGAACCTGATCCATGGAGAGCCGGTGTGGGTGCGGGCTTTTGGGATGTCTTTTGAATCAGCCAATAAGACTGGGTCCCCAGGACAGGAGCTGACAACCAATGCTTTATTATTGGCTGATTGAGAAGTCATCCCAAAAACCCGCACCCACACCGGCTCTCCATGGATCAGGTTCCCTATCCCTGCAGTACAGCCTTTTATTTTCTTGACTCGACCACTAGCACACCTCATATGGCTAATCAATACCTCACTGACTTTTAAAAACTGATTTAATCAATTAATTAAATATTTAAAACCGGTGGTGAAATTTAACAAACACACGGAATGCCTGCGGTGCCCCTGAGGAGAGGTTTGGGTACAAATGTGCTGTTCATCTAGCCATCCAGCAAAATATTAATAACTTTTTGGAAAACGCTGTCAATCCCTGTCAGTTTTTATTGTTACTCTTAATTAGCATATATTCCAATGTCAAAATGTGTTTTTGTTTCGGAGCAAATATACACCTACTATCCAGATAATCAGCTTTCAACATTTATTTTGACTGCCTAAAACAGCACTGTACGTTTCATCTCATTTCTATGTGGACTGAAATACTTTTGTAAATGATGTGAAAATGCCTGTCTGGATGGAGATCATTTTCACTTAAAACTTCATTTTTAGATGAAAATGTAGCAGTGTTGGTGTACCCTAAGGTAGGGGGGGGGGGTCTTGTTTTTTATGCAAGTGATGACAAGTCAGCATCTGTCTGCCTTTCCAACTGTCGCAAAACTTACGGCGATCAAAGTCTGTATTCTTGGGTGCGATGTTCCTGTGGCCCAGCCCTCCAAATGCCCAGGTGATGTTGTTTACTGTGCTGTCCGGCAGGCGGGCTGAGGCCCTGGGACCCAGGGATCCATGGCTCTGGTCTGACTGCTGGGATCTGAGCAGATTCCTGATTGCGTGGGTCTCAAACCAAGCACCAGGGTCCACGGGGCTTCTGGCAGGCAGGGCATTGTTCCTCTCCGGAGGTGGGGTGCCGCTGCACAGAGCCACGTGGACAGCCTGCTCCCTCAGCATGACATTGCACCTGCAGGTGGGGCAGGGCTCTGTCCTCGTTCCACAGTACTCCTCATGATTCCTGGACTGGCTGAAGGCCAGCTCCAGCTGGCAGTATGGACAGGCAACCAGACGCTGAGCGCATTCTGACTGCTGCAGAGGCAGAGGAGAGCATAAAATGCAGGGCATAAGACAGAATATTCCATTTCTATCATTGCCAAGTTCATAGAGACACATTGTACACACATATGTGCATCTGCTTGAAATGTGTATGCAATGTGTGTATTCAGTTACCTTATGCATTTCCATTAATTTATTCTCAATCTTCAAGCCACATTTACACAGCACCTGAAAGAACGCAGATGTTTTAACATGCATTTCCTCTACATAGACCTAATGACCATGTCAGTGCTGGCTCCCCTTCTCTCTCACTGTAGCATACAGCTGCAGCCATGGGTGGAAAGCCCCCAGAAAACACTTTGAATGTATGAATAGATGCCCTGTATACACTGCCCCAAATCTGCCTTATACACCTGGCATCTTTAGCTCTTTCTTTACGATCATAATTTTAGACAGACGCCACAAACCACTCTTAAGACTACACTGTGTGACAGCTGTCGGAGTACGCCGACTCCGCCGGGTCCATGGATGAGCAGAGACTCACAGCTGAGACGTGGAGAAGTTGCAGGTCCAAGTTTATTCTCTGACAGATTGCAATCCGGGAGCGACCATCTGACATTCATTCAGCATGTACAGTACGAAGCTCAACCATATGTATCCGCTCATTGCCTTTTATAGCCCTTTTGGGCATCTCCCCCCTCACTCGGTACCATCCATCTACGTGACAACCACATGTTTGACATTTGCTCTAGTTAGTCCTTGTCCTTCTAGAAGGCTGGACATAAATAAGAGCCACTTACGTCTCTGTCTGCTCCCTCTATCTGTCCCGATTAAATGACCCTGTCCTGGTGGCACCTTAGTCAGTTCTCGTCTCAATTAGTTATAGCCTTATAGAACCATCTCCTCACAGCCATGGCATACCTGGCAGTTGTAATTTTATCACCTTTGACTCTGACCCTTACCTCAGGATTACCTGGTCTAATTGGAAGTTAATCCCTTCCAGATACATTGGGCACACCAGCCATACAAGCCAAACCATTACTCATTGTTTTTGTTTGCAGGCGAGCTGTCAAGCCCCGCCCTCTGACCTGCGCGTGCTCCTGCTCCTTGTGAGCGCGCAGGGACGCGCGCGGCACCGGCTCCGCGCACTGCTCGCAAAGCACGATGTTTCGGCGGCAGTGGATGTCGTGCGTCGTGAAGCTGGCGCCCGGGATGTCGCGCTTGCTGTGGGCACAGTCAGGACGGACAGCGCCGTTAAGCGGGGAAATTCCTTTGGCTCCTACTGAACTTAAATAGCCCCGTTTAACTCATTATAAGGTTCCCCGTCTGCGTCCAGTGACTTCGCTGCCCACTCATTCTGATCCTTACCAATTTCCACAGAACTGGGTGCTCTCCTCTGCCATGGTCTTTTCATGGGTCAAAACAAAAATAATAGTATTAATCGGAAATCAAGTTCAGGGTTAGAGCTAAACTGAAAAAATGACATTAAGCACACATCTAAGCCATTTATTGAAACTTTCACTTTCGTTTAACTCAGACCCAAAACACGTTGACTACAATGTCAAATGTCACAGCTGCCCAGCAGCAGTAATACGTTTATAAGACTGATCTTTATACTACAAACCCAATTAGCAGAACGCGATGTCAAAATACGATTTAAAAAAAATACGTGCGTGTATATGTGTTTGATTCGACGGGCTTACATCAACAACATGTCAACATTTAAGTACTGCAGGTTTTCTCTTATATTTCAGCTCCACATGGACATTAACTATTGTTATACAATTAGGCTTAGCTAACAGGCTAGCCAAACTAGCAGGCATCGAGTAACAATGTAACGGAAGTACCTGACACACGAACCTTAGGTCGGATTGACAGCACAGCGGGCGACAGCGTAAAAAATTAAATCCTCTCGATCTGGTAAATACCAAAAAGGCGTTAACGATGTCCAATACTGCCGACAAAAACAGGCCGCCCGGCTACCGATCACAGAGACTGCCCCATGACATTTCGGTTTCACTTCAGATAGCAGCACTTAGCAGTGGAACTAGGTCGCGCTTGGCCGAAACAGGCGTAAAGAAATTTGGCATCTTCCACCCTACAATTGTACGAACCGAATGCAGGCAAAGCGGGCTGACAATTTAGCTCAGCAACCCCACAGCCGGCTCGCACAGTAAGTAGACAATGGGCCACCCTTAACGTTAACCAGCGCCGCAACTTCGACGTAAAAAGACAACTTTACCCTCCCCTTCCCTTCCCTTCCAACTGCACAACACCCGGCGCCTCGTTAACGTTAAAGAGACCAGACGGACGGCCTCATAGCTGAGCTGATGAAGCAATGCGGCCACCGTACTTCAGTCCGCCCACTGGATTCGCGGATTGGACGGACTCCACGTGCCCGTATGTCGATTGGCTGAAAATTACGTCGCTTAAGTGGATCAGGACGCGCACCTGGGCAGGGGCAGGGAGAAACCCTGTGTCACCGCCTATCAAATGTGTTGGTGCCCGTAACCTGGCAACTGGCAGGTAACAGTGCAGAGTGCAGGAAACTGTTGTACAGTTAGTGCATGCAATGTTACGTGCTACACGAATCACAAAAATAGAAGTTAGAAGTTAATTTTGATGTAATCTTTTTTTATCAGATTATAATGGCATTAATATTAAGTGTTTAACCCTCTGGGGTGGCATGGTTGTGCAGTGTTGCACACCTCTAGGACTGGGGTTCAAGTATCCTCCCGGGTTCCATGTGTGTGGAGTTTGCATGTTCTCCCCATGTCGTTGTTTTCCCCCACAGTCCAAAAACATGCTGAGGTAGATCAGAGTTACCAAATTGCCCAGAGGTGTGAGTGTGCCCTGTGATGCACAGGCCCCCTGTCCTGGGTTGTTCCATAGCTTCTGGGATAGGCTCTAGACCCCCCTGACCCAGAAGGATAAGCAGTTTCAAAAAATGGATGGATGTTTAACCCTAATATTACTGTATGCAGCATTGCTTTAGATGAGGGTGTGGCACAGTAGTTATGACTCTCGGTTATTTTAATTTTGTTTATGGCTCATTTTTAATCTTGCAATTAGTCATTGTTAAAACTGCAGAATTTACTGAAACATTAACAGGATCATCCTGGTAGGCACGGCAGAATCTGGACCAGAAGGCCAGTGAAGTAGGTGATCACAGTTAATAACGACTGCACCAGATATAATGACACTCTGGACACAGACTGCACTTCCAATCCCACTACATTGTCTGATTTTAAAATATCTATTTTTTTTTGATGGTTGGAATTTAGAAGTTAGAGCAGGGCTTTAAGTGCTTTTTGCTACATGACCTAATTATGTGTGTGTTTATGCGAAAGATTAATATTATGCTAGACATCTATTTCCATGGAAACTCACACTGTAACCTAAAGAGTGATTAATACTGGCGTCACAATAAGGCCTATGGGTACCCTGGTTACATTGAATAAGGATGACGTGTTGTAGCAGCCCTTGAAGCCTCATTATGGGGCATGGGCTTACTGGTGATGGTGGCCATGTTGTCTAGCTAGGAGTTCAGAGTTTAAGTATTGCCATGGCATTTTGGAAGCATTACAGTATTGATAGTACATATTCTCCATGTGAATGTTTCTGTCTCCTGCACTAAATCAGGCTCATGTCCCACTAGATTTGGATTTCCCCTTGGTGAGAGGCATTGAGTAGATGTGGGTCTACTCATAGCCCCCACACCCTTTACCTTCAAGTTAGAGGACGTGCTCTGACTGCCGTCTGTGTTTATGCACCCAACACCAGTTCAGAGTATCCAGCTTTCTCAGAGACCTTGGGTGGAGTGCTGGACAGTGCTCCCTCTGGGGACTCCATTGTTCTACTGACACTGGCATGTGTAACAATAGTGAAAGCTGGAAGGGTGTGATTATGCAGAATGGTGACCTAAGCTAAGATGTTTAAAGCGCACCTGGCATCAGAGCACCTTGGGGCGTAATTGATGGGATTTGTAGTTTTACCTGCGATTAGACACTCAGATGAAGAGAAGAGCTGATCACTGTTTCATCGTGAATTGGACCCGATGGTGGGGGAATATGTCAGAAAGACCTGATAGACCCAAATATATAATATATAATAAATATATATAAGTGCTGGGAGTGTCTGGCAAAGGCCCCTGTCCTGCAGACCTTCACCTGGCACCTCCGGCAGAAGCTCTCTTTGAGGGAGGCTGCAGACATTGAGCCCGAGAGGGCCATGTTCCACTCCTCAATTTCTGAGGCAGCTGAACAGAGCTGTGGCCCCAGGGTTGTCAGTGTCTGTCGTGGCAGCAGGCCTCTACAGTCTGACATTTCCATCAGCATCATCATGCTACTAAAAATCAATGTGGGCAAATTACAAAAAATATTCCCTTGCATGTATGCAAACTAGACTGAGCATTATCTGCAGTTCTTTTTCAAAAGCTACATTGAATTCACTAGTAACAGTTAAGTAGGTTAAAAGGAATATTCCCTGCATGCAACACACTGTTAAAGACTGGCACTCATGCTCAACAAAATAAGTACTGCAGTGACAGACACACCGTATAACGTTTCCTTGTAAAACTCAAATGACTGAAGTCTATCAGTAATGACTGAGCGGTAGCAGATGAGAAAAAATATAATCGATTACTTGTCATTGAAAGAGGGATGCTGATGTGGTTATGATTGAACTGGGAGCTGATATTGCCACAGAAGTAGGTAGCGATTATGCTAGCAATGCCATTAGCACTGTGTAGCAAAGTGTAGGGTGAGAGTGCGTGTGTGTGTGTGTGTGTGTGTGCGCACATGTGGGATTTACTGTTAGTCAAGTCATCTGCAAAATGACACAGCACATCAATAAAACCGATTAATGTAATAGTAAAAAGAATATTCCCTAATAAAATCTCAAAATAACACAACAGAAAATAAGCTGACAGCTTTCTGAATCTAGAATGGCCACTATCAAAGTGCTTATGTCCATTAACAGCAGCAAAACAAAAACGACTGAGGTAATTCCTGACATCACAAAAGCATCAGAATGACAGCAGCCAATCGGCAGCATGTACAGTATTGTGTAAAAGTCTTAGGCAGTCAAAGGAAATGTTTAAAGCAATTTTTATGCGTAGTATGTATGTATTTGCACCAAACAAAAACACTTGATCATTGCAGCACATGAAAATGAAGAGTAACACAATAAAAACTAACAGGGATATCTGCTGTTCTCCCAGAAGTCACTGATATCTTGCCGGGTGGCTAGATGATCACCGCTTCAGATCCCAAACCTCTCCTCAGGGGGATACCAGGCATTCCATGTATTCATTACATTTCACCACCAGCTCACTTAATTAATTAAGTTAATAACTCAATGTGGTATTGAATACCCTAAATACCTGCATACTAATGGTTGAGTAAAAAAATACATGGGTATACATGGGATGTTTTCTGCAAATACCAGGTGACTTTAGGAGAGGTTTTGAAATGGCCAAGCTGATTCACTTTGACAGATCTACTCTAACATGAAGGTCATTTAAACATCATTTTCTTTGACTGCCTAAGACTTTTGCACAGTACTGTATGATAATCACCTTATAGAGAGCAAACAAAAAAATTATTTTATATATAAATTATATATATTTATATATATATTTCGATCTTCGATTGAATTGACTGCATTAGGAAAAAAAAGTATGAGTTTGCAGGACTAAAAGAAACCTGAATACTTCCTCAGGCTGGAGCACAGTTTTGTCCCATGGTAATGTGCATATGACTGGGACCCTCTTGCTTTCAGAATCTCATCTTTTTGATGGAGATCTTTTGTGGCTTCACAATCTTAAAGTCACCAATACCTAGAAGAGGAAACATTTGGTTGGGGACTGGTGCCTTATCCACAGCATGTCTGCTATATACACTTGCAGACCAGAACAAAGCCTGTAACATCACCAGGGCTTACAATGCATATCTTTATAGTACTCAATATTTTTTTAGCTTTTGTACCAAAGGATACAAAAATACCCCCCCCCTCCCTACCTTCAGTGAGGGCAGTGCCATCAGATGAGAGCTGCCAGTAGTCCCGGTCAATCTGGCGAGCCTGCACTCCATTCACCATGCTCAGAAAGGGGCCCCACAGACTGGATTCAGTCTCGAACCTACAGCCAGGGACGGACAAGAGCTGACCTTCACAATCCCATGGTAAGCATTACATCGACAAAGCAGGAAATTAGCTCCCGAGTCGTAATACATAATATCCTCACATGCTGATGACTTGCTGTTGGCTATAGTGTCGATCTTACATCTTTCACCGACACAGTAAACTTTGTAACAATTTCTCTGGACACACATGGCGAGCTACATGGTTGTTCCCTAACCGCCATACCGTGCAGCAAACCAGCAGGCCAGACAATATAGCCTCACTTACGTAAAGCCCCCTTTCGTTTGGAGGAGCTCCAGAGCTTTAAGGAGAGTGGATCCCTTCGGAACGTCAATGGAGTGTAAGGTGGAGTGGCCCTCCGATTGGACTACCTCAACGTCCATAGATAGATGCATTATGTCATCAGGCTGCCCAGTAGGGGGCCTGGCTTCCAGCACCAGACTGTCTGTAGGAAGACCCCACTGCCACAATTAAGAACGGAATCATAACTATTAATAAGTCCAGAGAAAAGTAACACACATATACAACATACAGCAAAATATCAAAAAGCTGGTGACTTTGCCTCGTACCATCCTCTTTGGTGCAGCCCTGTGTCTTGACATGTAGGTAGGAGCGCTGCTGGAGAGCGGGCAGGACCTGCGAGATTGCCTGGGGGTTGTGGTAGACGCCAGTCCTGGCACTGTCCCTCAGGGCTTTCATGGCCGCAGAGCACTCGGACACCGGGACGCCTATCGCCAGCAAGGCCTGAGATAGACACAAGATGAGATGGAGCAGCACAGGTGAACACTGAAGAGCAGAAACGGGCACAGATACTCAGATAGAGGTATGACACGTGCAGCCCGGCAGAGAGCTCAAGACACCAAGACACCGAGATCTGCCATTTCCGTCTTGGCTTTTTATGGGCTGGTCTCCAGGTGCCTGGGCCATTACCTGCACTGCCAGCCCAGTGCTGAACTCATTGCCCATGTGCCCGTCAGCCCGTTGCGAGCCTTGCAGCTTCTCTTTGATTGTGTTCAGGGCCTCCTCAAGTCCTGCATCCACTTCCTGGCCAGGGGATTCCTTCACACACTGCAGGGCCATTCCAGCCATGGCCAGCGTGTCTACAGGGAAACCCAGAGGCATCCATGACTCAAATAATTATACGCTGATAACACAATGTAACACAATTTTTGTTCCTGGCTTCCAAGTGTTATATTTCAACTGCTTATGTCTAAAACCTATC
>JAODKM010000039.1:36067863-36082717 GCA_026780845.1 Petrocephalus sullivani
CCCAAGCGAGCTTGATGGGCCGAATGGCCTCCTCTCGTTTGTATAGTTCTTATGTTCTTATGTTCTTATGTTCTTATATAATTTACAATTAAAAGCGTTATTTAGGTATGAATACCGAACTTTTATTTTGACACAATAGCCTCCCCCTTTCGTAAGTACAGCGTATGAGCGCCGGAAGTGAAACAGCTGGCTGACTCAGAATGCGGAAGAGAATGTGCGAATGTTCTGGACGTAACGGTTGTAGAAGTTTCCAGGAGAACTACAATTCCCGTGAACCTTTCCGCTTGACTTTTCTAGAGTCGAGGTGTTTCGGCCTATAGAGATAATCAATCGAACGAACGAGCCTGTACCAAAATAGAAAGCTATGAGGAAGGAGTAACTAGCAACGGGGCCCAGCGTCGTGCCGTTTCTGAAGAGATTTTTTTTAATTAAAACGCAGCATATTTTTAACGGGTAATTTTCTTCTCCTGAATAATTCGATTCCGGTAGAAAGAAGAGTTTTGCTGTATTAAAAACCAAACCGAAAACCAAATACGTGCAGGCGTTAATATGCATTTATCATTAGCATCTTGATAAACTGCGGTCGGTAGATTACATTTGCAAAGTGATTACCTGTGTAAAGGGTGTATGCGTTTAATATCACATTTTATGAGGGTATGCATACTAAGCTGGCTGATCTTACATTAAGTGTAATGATTCAAAAATAGCATGTTAGCAAACAGTGTTGGCCAGCTAGACTTGGTTATTGCCAACAGCTTCCAGGCACCGTGTGGCTCAGTCATGCAGAAACGACCTTATTAAAAGCGTGGACCTGTGGTTGGCATGCACTGTTTATATATGCCAGTTGGTAATTCATTTAGTCATTAATAAGTCAAAATTGGTTGCTCTTCAAACGACCATGGTTGCGCTTATACTAAAGTGTTATGTTGCAAGCTGTATAAACCACATTGATTTGTTTACATGGAAAATGTTTCATTTGTTGCCTTGCACCGTTTAATAGCTAATGTGTCACAATAGAAGGTATGGTTAAGAAGCTCGGTGAAATCGCGTTACTTTTTTTTCAACCTAGCGGGCATATCTGACATATTAGGGATTGATTGTTGTTCAGTGTTTTAATCCATTTTTTACACATATACTTACAAATACAGTTTAACGTGTGGCTAGTGACGTGCATTATGGAAAAATGCCAGGTGTTTTTGCGTCAGCAATACCTAAGATAAGGTGTGGGGTTAGTTTTACGTTATTTATCTGGGGTCTTTTTCAGACGTTTAAGACATTCCCTGGACGCCCCGCCGTATTTCCTTGTATGGGCTTCGAAACCACGTGACCGAGCTCTTCGGGGGGCTGCACGCCCAGCTGTTTTAAATGGCTTGTGTGTCACTTTAACGTGAACGTATATGTTCTTTCATGCAAATCTCCCAGAGGCTAGTTGGGTTACTGTCCCATTCATGGGCGTGCCTCATATATGAACAGAGAGAATCACAGCTTATTAATTTGGTTTTCATAAGATTTGAAACCTGTATAGGATTTTTTTCAACTCAGTCTAGTCTTTGGAATGTTATGTTAATTTCAGTTATTAAAATGTGCATGAAAAGATGCAAAACCTCTTGGCTTTCTGTGTGTTGGTTTTGCTTCTTTTATGAAATCTTAAAGCCCTGTGATGGTTTGGTCCCTGCCTCTTGGATAGGCACTGGACCCCCACGACCCTGAACAGGATAAACGGTGTCAGAAAATGCATGGATGGATTAAATCTTAAAATTGCATAAGAATGTGCATGTGCAGATTTTGAAAATATTGCAATATCTCTGGAAATGATACTTCTTAGTCACCTTTTGAACAAGTACATGCACGTTCTATTGTTTTTGCCTGTTTGTTATCTGGTCAGTGATATACAGATGAGGGCAAACTTGCATGCCCCTGGCCCAGTATTTCTAAAGAGGCCTCCTAGCGATCATTAGTCTGTTAACTGTGGCATATGAAGCATTGACCTTCTAGACATGGGCAGAGAGTCCTAACCCACAGAGCTACACACCAACTCTGCTTAGGGCCTTCTGCTGCAGGCACATATTGTTAAAATGTGGCAACATAGTCAACATAGTCACTATTACTATTACAAACCAATTTTATACCAGTTCATTTATATTTATGGTAGTTCTTCATCTCTAACAACTGATTCTGTCATCTACAGTGAAGGTACTTAGAGCAACGGCTGGACACTCGGGCACTGCATTGACATGCACAGGTCTGGCACCTTCAGCAGTGAGCTGGGCTTCCTGCCGTCGCTGTACCCCATCCCTGGGCTGGCCCACACCTCAGACATGGGGGTGACTAGGGGGGCCACTGACCACAAGCACCTTTCGGGGGTGTCCATCCAAAGCTCGTGAGTGTCTATGTCAGTGTGTGTGTGTGTGTGTCTCTCTCTCTAAATCATACATAAAGGTGCGTATTTCACAGTAAATCTGTGGTTTGTCCAAAAACATGCAGCTTTACTGTTGAGTAATTAACCCATAATATGCATGGGGGTGCTCTGTGGTACCCTTCGAATCCCATCCAGGGTATTCCCGGTCACATTCTCGCTAGGGCAGGCTCCAGACTTGCCACAACCATTTACTAGAAGCATAATGGATGGATGGAGATTGCTTGTTGATGCCAGCCATAAAGCTTGTGGTAGGGGGAGGGAGATTGGGAGTACATACTTCATATGTGTTAATCTAAGACCACTTTTCTATGGTAATGTTTTTAAATACAGTGTCCTAGGTCAAACCTATAACTCTCATTCAAACCTATTATCTCATAGTTTTACACTGCTCTTTGATAGCTAGACCTTAAATAAGGTTAGCGTTCTGCATTGCTGTGTGATTTTCCAAGACATTTTTCTAGGCAGCAAGTTTAGCTGTACAGTTGAATATCCAAGGAGCTCTCCTAACACCTGGCATCTTTTGAATATTTAGGAGCTGGGAGAGGAGATGTCTGAGGAAGCACAAGAGGAGAAACGATGACGAGTGAGTAAACGAAGAGAGAGAGTGATGGGAGCCGCTTTCCAGTCCTCAGAGCTGCTGTTAGCCATTCATGTTACCGTTTATGAAAGGCTACAACACTACATCTCATTTTCAGAACAAAACTCTAAATTGCCAATTACTGAATCAGTCACCCTTTGTCAAAAGTTTAAACAGTGTTCACCTAGTCAGGCAATTGGGAGATCTGATTCACCCTTTTTGCAAAACTCTGAACACATTCTCATTCAAGAATACACATTTTGCACTGTGATGATGCTAAATGACAAACATAGGCTACAAAAGTCAAATACAGCAACTACACAACTGTCATCATTAATGCAAAATTGTCCTCACATGTTTCTCAACCTGTGACGAAGCCAATGTGTGACTAGAATAGAGAATACATGCTGGGACAGAGCGCATGTGCCATAGGTGAGTTGGGTTTTGATGCTAATGTATGGATGGGTCACCGCTGGACTCCTGGCTCCTGTTTCCCAGCAGGGGAGAACATTGCCTGTGATATAGATGGAATTCCCAGTCCTGACTCAGCCCTGTGACACAATGAGGCAAAATCAAAATTCTTCCTTGACTATGGCTTTGCAGTTATACGACTTTTCACTGTAATATTCCATTCATTCAGTTTTTATTTTGTCCTTTACAGTAAAGTTTTTAGGGTGCTGAATAATACAAACACTATATTGCTTTCCATATATGCAAACATTTTTGCTAAATATTTTTTTTTAACTACAGCTATGTGCAGTTGATTTCCAACTTTGCAGCTCAACATGCAAAAGTGCACATCCACAGTAAATGTTTCTCTGCATGCCAGCAGATTTGGCTGGTAGTGTTTTCAGCAGCTTGCAGTCATGTAATGAATGCTCAGTGTTTTTGCTGACTCGGGTGATCTGATCCGAAAGCAGTTTTTGATTTTGAGCAAAGGTAAAGTAGTTCAGTAGGTTATAGGACTCGACTTGCAAAATCAAACCGTTTGAAAATTTGGGTTTTGTTTGCTGTTTTGAGAAAGGGATGGTTTCAGGAAATGAGAAAAAATATGAGAATGTGTTTGTGTTTCTCTCAGAGTCTGATTTAAAGGTTTATTTTACCTGACCAAAACAGCGATTGTTAAATTGGGTGGCATTTTTGTATCATTCACGATTGTTTGAGGTTGTATATTGACTGTTACCCCTAGCGGCTGCAGTCCCAAAAGGAGGAAGTTGACAGGGCAAGGGCCGTACTTGCCTTGGGGAAACGCCAACACTGAGCCTGTTCAAGTAATGCCTGCAAGCCCCTTGCCTGAAGCCACGCCGCTGTACCTGGCCTCCCCATCTGTACTTCCCTGCACAGAGGCTGAGGGCTCCTGCATGGAGGTAGAGGCAGCCCAGAGGCGTCTGCAGGAGATCGAAGACCGGTAAGGGTGACCTCTAGGGGAGCATGGAAGGTGGCATGGGTCGTTTTCATCTTACTGTTAGACTAAAATGACCAATGGATAGTTATGTTCTATTTGTCCAGCCCATACCTGGTGCCATAATGGGTATACAAAAAACCTCCAGAGCAGAACCTGTCTGGTTTTATAAATGATGTAAGCATTAATGTGCCGCATGAAAATGCCATATAGGATAACCCTGGAAGATGATGAGGATGAGGAAGACCTGGACGTGGATCAAACACAGAACCGGCCAGTGCTAGTGATGTCAGACAGCCTGAAGGAGGGCCTGCAGCAGGGCCTGGGCGACATCCTCCCCCACACCGTGGCACAGTCACTGTCAGTACTTTTATACAGAACTTTTTTAACTTATAATCTGCTTTATGAATAAAGCTGAAGTAGGTGTTCTGGATTTTCATAAATTAATGCATTTACTGTAACAGCTGAACAGTTTTTACAAGTATGACTGCTCTCGGAACCTTCCCAGTTTGCTGCTTTTCTCAGACTGTCCCTGTTCTGTCTGTCCCTGCACCCCACAGAAGCCGTTCCTGCATGGAGCTGGTGTTATGGCGCCCCCCAGAGGAGACTCTTCCGCGTAGGCTGAAGGAATCCCTGCAGAGGCAGAGGAAGCAGGCGGCGTGCCGGCAGACCCCCACTCCCGTGCCCCCTAACCTAGATGCCACGCTGTGTGAACACCAGCCCCCTGCCATGTTGTTCTGTAACCCAAGGGCTCAGGGCCCTGCCGAAGAGGACATGGAGCTGTAGACTCTGGGGGGTATCATTACCCCTACCCCCTCCCAGACCAAACTTGGGGGCCAACCTGGGCTTTTCATACAGACCTGGTGCTCAGTTAATTGCACTGTTTTGGGCCAAATAGATTGCCGACGAGTTGGTCACCATGGAGTATTTGCTGCGCTGTTTCTGCTTCGCGTTTGTGGAAACGCCATCCTTTTGGGCCTTCTTCAGCGTCGCTTTATGGGCTGCAACAGTCCTGAGGGACCACGCCACTGAACCCGATAACTGCACCCTTGCACCCGTTGTTGAAAGACTAACTCTCCTCAGTCTGGGTTTTAATCCATATCGCTTATGCTCTCTGTAATCTTTTCAGCAGTTCTGCTGTAGGTATGTTTACACATGCCTTTGCGTACTTCATGCCTGGGTAAAATGGTATTGTGTTGGAGAGAATAGTTGGAACATTTGTTTTGTATTGGTGAAGATTTTGTAAATTGATTTACTGCATTCAAGGTAAGTTGTCATTTACATTTGGTTTGAGTTCCTGCAGCCTTTAAAGATGTCCTTTACCACTCAGCAATCAGATTGCTTTGGTTTAAATGTTAAAAAGGATTTCTGTGGCATTTCTTTGTAGACCAGTTTGTTTGCTACAGCTAAAGAGGTTGAGGTTTACTGGAAGTTAATTGCATTGGAAGTTAATTGCAGTAGGTGAGTGTCTTGCACTGCAGTGCTGAACGTGGATGGATGGATGGTATTTTCTGTGGTAATGAGCTGTATGCTTGCCTTGCATCTGCTTTTGTACCCTGACAATGCTAGTTTGCCTCTGGTTTTTAAAAATAAAGAACAGTGGTCATTTTCCACAGTAATAAGGGCAGTGCAGCTGAAACTGACTTTTGCACCCATGAGTACTATAAGCACAGTGAAGACTGACAGTTGTTCTTGTTCCATTTCAAGGTATAATTTTTTCAATAGAAATTCAGTGGCAAAAATGTAAAGACATTTCCTTACGGAATACAACAAGACTTAGAACGTTTTTTCCATTATCAACATGAAACTGTATCACAAAACTGTTACCAATTAAATGGCTAAACACTCCTTTAACTTCCGGCATGACACTTGTTGTAAAACTGGATGCTCTTATAGTGGACGTAGAGCGTTGTGATCCAGATTTGTTTGTAAAAGTGCAGTTATCTAGCCCACCTCCCACTGCAGCCTTCACAGCAGGGTACACTGAAACAAGCAGATCTTCCTGCACTGGATGGTTAGGGCAATGGGGCGTAATCTGATGAGGGTCCTCAGCCTGTCTGTATCCATCTAGGCCCACTGGTGGTTGCTGGAGTCTGTATCAGCTCTGGAGCATCCTGGTGTGACTTCGGCTCCTCTCCACAGCTGGGGAAATCTGCTGGCACCAAACAAGTATCAGTGTTGTCTGCTATGACAAGAAATGCTAATTGGGCTGCTTTGTTAGATGTGGACAATCTGAAGCCTGTCATTTTATCTATCAGTGTCATAACTAAGTCTCGAATGATGAAGCTTCTTAGTCTTGTTCCTCTTGTCCAGGTGCATGGAAGCCATTCTGGTAGCCCCGCCTCCAATGAAGACATTGTGCAGGGTTTCCCGTTTTGCATGCTTACCTGTACATGACTTGGTGACAACTAGGTTCACTTTCAACATAACAGGCAATAATTGCCAGTCGGAAGACAACGGCGCTGAGAGGGGCGGCGATGGCCGCTGTCATTTCATTAAGGTGATTAATCGTCATTGCTGACGCACCACATCACGCAACAAGGAAATGTGCCCTTTGCATGTAACCCATGTGACAACGTGACATAGCAGGGAGCGGCTACCCGGGGAGCAGTGCTTGGGGACGGTACCTTGCTCAGGGCACCTCAGCGGTACTTGCGGGTCGGGGACTCGAACCGGCAATCTTTCTTTTACACAGTTGCGTCCCTAACCACTACACCACCTACCTGCCCCAAAAAAATTTATATTGGAAAGTTTGTGAGTTTTTGTACACGGCCGGCTGGGATACGAGCCCGTCGTCTCAGCGCGGGAACCATTGTAGGTTGCACCCCGGGGATCGAACTAACATGGCTGAAACTTTGGCAGGTGCAAAGCGTCTCCTGGTAGGAGCCGGCCAGGTCCTCCGCCGTGGCGTGATGTGCGGCCACACAGGTGTGGGCCCAGCTCTCAGCGCGGAGCTGTCTGACCCGCATTCGCAGGCGCTTCAGCAGCTTCAGGGAGGCCAGGCCTGCGGCTGGAGGGAAGCTACAGACATCACTGAAAAGGAGGGATGGCGATGAAGCAGAGCGCAGGCCTACAGGCCCCTTCTGCTCCTGTGGGGTGGGAGACGAGCAGCACGGTACAGTGTCAGGTACACCATAAGGGTTTGGTGTGTTTCGTTTTTTAATAGCCTTTCACAGTAAACAGGATTAATGTGAATTCAAGAACGATTCAGTAGTTTCATTTGTGATCAGGGCCACTACGCTGTTAGCGTCACTTTTTTTGAGGTGTAATTCACTCAATATTAGAAGAAAGCACATGCATTTCAGCTAGCTCTTTACCTTGGTGAACCTCAACTCATCATCCCATCGCTGTAGCTGCAGGTGCTTGTCCTTGTTGGTCCTTGGGACTCTTCTAGAACAAAAATGGGATGCATCAACAGTCCTGGAGGAAAAAGCATGTTGCCACAGCAACCACAAAGCAACTACAGGACACTCTAGGATGCTCTAGGGCAGGGGTTGCCAGTCCTCTCCTCAGGGAGCACCCAGCCATCCCACATTTGT
The DNA here is from genome assembly GCA_026780845.1 of Petrocephalus sullivani. Taxonomy (NCBI): domain Eukaryota; kingdom Metazoa; phylum Chordata; class Actinopteri; order Osteoglossiformes; family Mormyridae; genus Petrocephalus; species Petrocephalus sullivani. The sequence continues at coordinate 36,075,801 of JAODKM010000039.1, forward strand.
GTTCTGTTCTACCTGCAGACCCCATTCAGCCAATCGACTGCTTGCTTGGTCAGTTCAGCAGTGTCCGGTTGAGGAAACCAAAAAGGAAAAGCTCAGGGTCCCCCCAAGGGGATGTGTGGAAACCTCTGCTTCATCAAACTCCAATAAAAAGTATTAACTAGCTTTGTAAAATCGTCTATTTCGATATGGACTGGAGTTAGATCCCACTATCTCTACCCCTCTACACTACATGTCCGGCTGGCGGCCGGGTAATGAGTCATTACCTCTCCTTTAGCAACTCCATTTTGCATCTAGAGGAAGCAAATCCTACATGTGAAACAAATATCACAATGCAGTCTTTCTATCAGTTTATATGCAGGGGTGGACATAAGTGGTGCGCAGGGGCGGGATCAATAGTAAAATATGCAGCAGTTTTACTCACATGGGCGGGATCAATAGTAAAATATGCAGCAGTTTTACTCACATGGGCGGGATCAATAGTAAAATATGCAGCAGTTTTACTCGCATGGGCGGGATCAATAGTAAAATGCGGCGTCTTCAAAATTGTACCTAATTTGAGTAACTTCTACTGGAGCTTTAAATGCGAGTAAAACTGCTGTGCATTTTACTATTGATCCCGGCCATGCGTACTCGCGTACCATTTATGTGGACCCCTGTTTATATGCTTTAATCTGCAGTCCACGATATTTGTTAAATTTACATTTATTGCATTCATTATACACTGGAAGTCCAAGTATAGATTCCTTACAAGTACTGGAAATAATTTTATAATATATAAAATAAGAGTCATACAGTTAGGGGCTGACCAAGTTAGTGTATTACAACAAATTGGACATGTTTGACCAGTCTGCCCTGTGATAGGCCGCACAGGTCACAGGTCCACACACATCATACACCATAGGCGTGCAGAGACACCGCTGAGCATGGTGTCCTCCTGAGTCTTTGGACTGCAGGAGGACACCAAAGTACCTGGAGGAAATTTGCTTCGCATGAGAACAAGCAAACTCCACACACACAGAGAGGGGGGATTCAGACCCCCAACCCTGAAGGTGGGAAGCAACAAGCCTACCCCAGTCTAAAAACTATGACTAATTCAATTAAATTTATAGTTAAATGTGTTTTATATATGTAACCTATGTTCTATACACATAGATTCTTAGGATCTGGCGGCCGTTCCTTTCACACAGACTTTATTTGCATGTGTGACTCCATGCTGGGTGTCATTATGCTTGTAGTTGTTTTATGTATAACCGATCTCTTGGCCTGGTCGCCTCTTCTCTCCGTCCTTCAGGGCCAGTCTGCTGGTCCCGGCCCTGATCTCCTGCATCTCCCTTAATTAGGATGCCATAAGGCTTTTGCTTCTCCTTACCTCTCCAGCTCGGCCACCATCTCCTCCTCAAACTTGCAAGCCAGCCGGGCTGCGGCCTGCTCCTTCCAGCGGCCCATGCTCCTTTGCACCTCCCGCAGCTCCGCATCTTTGTCCTGCAACTGCTGCCGTAGCGACGCAACCAGGCCACCTGCCTCCCCATGGCCACCGTTATGCAGCCAGCCCCGCTTCAGACTGCTGAGCTCTTCTATGTGCTCCTGCATGGATCACCATGGCAACCGCATCACCCTCTCCGCCTTCAATAAGCTAAAGACCAACAGGTCAGGGGTTCAGGGCCCCCAGGCCACCACAGTTGCCAGTAAACAGTGCAGACGTTGGTTATGCAGCATGCATACCTGAATCAGATGATCCCTCAGTGAGGTCAAAGCTTGCTCCTTCTCCACTCCAAGCCGATCCCTTTGTCTCTGCAGCTCACGCTCCTAAGCCAGAAGTCGCACACAAAAAGGCCACAGACACAAAAACACCCATCAAAGCAGGAATAGAAAACCCAGGGTCACGATGCTAAAATGAGAGATCATCACCTCTGCAGAGGAAAGGTTAGCCAAGCAGTGCATTTACATCTGCCTAGTTACGAGGATGCTCCCTGCTGCCGTGCATGAGCTGTACCTTATCATGCATCAAGCGCTGTGCGGCCTCTCTCTGCAAGTCCAGCTCCTGCCGCAGATGGTAGACGAGGGCATGGAGCTGATTTCCCAGCGCTTGCACTGTTTGTACTGCTTGGGCCACTGTAGGACTGATCAGAGCTCCACTCAGGACAGTGTGCACTGCACACACTGGACATGCTGCACACACTGCACACTCTCGTAACCCACTGCTTTTTTCCCTCAATCAAAAGGCAGGTTGATTTTGTCCAGTAACTGGCTACTGTTTTGTATACTGATTATGTAGTTTTGCGCATAAAGAATTACAGAAATATTGTATCATAGAACAGATTATACACAGTTTTCCTAATCCGCTAATAAGACAGTTGAAGATCATAGTAACTGAGTTGATTTGGGTCTCAATGACAGCATCTCCAGGATTACCTGCTCTGGAGGTTTGCAGAGCCCTCTGTAGGTCCAAAAACCTCCTGCAGGTGCTGACACTCCAACTTAAGTGCCAGAGCCCATTCTTTGTGCTGCTGCTCCATCTTGGCTGCATCCGCCTCGTGACTTCGTCTACACTCTACCAGCACCTCCTGCAGGCCATTGGCATCTACCTTGGCCTGCTCCAGAGCCTTCTGGAGCTGGCAGACCTTCCTGTGTCGCTCCTGAGATGAATAATTTGAGGTCAGGTTAAAAAAACAAATGCCTATAGCAGGTTTCCCCAATTCCGGTCCTGGAGGGCCAGTCTGCAACACAGTTTGTAGATTTCCTTGCTCAGACACACCTCCTAAACCTGGTAATTAGCTTATTAAGATATATTTGAGCCTGCAAAATGTGTTGCAGACTGGCCCGCCAGGAGAACTAGAGAACTAATTAGAGAACCCTGGCCTGTAGTGTTATGGTAGTCATATCATTGAAATACCATTCCATACCACCAGATGGTAGCCACCCTCTGTTCATTCATTTATTCACTGTTTATCTAACTTCAGTGATCATATGATCTAAAAGCCAGGCACACTGTGCATATGCACCTGCCCATATACTACATCATAATACAATTATGTATAAACAGGTGATGCCGAATGTGAATGACTGCAGCTGTCTGTCTTCAATCTGTCTGACCTCTTCTGCATGTCGGGACAGCCTCTGCAGCTCTGCCTGATGCTCCTCCATCAAAGTCCTGCGCAGCTCAGTCAGTGCAGACGTCTGCTCTCTTTGCAGCTGCCATCTCTCGGCATCCAGCTCCTGTATTCGCTGCCAGAGAATCACCGCAGAAATAGTGATTGGCTAGTATCCGTAGGAAAAGAAGTTTGCTTCGCTCTGCAAAGTGTTTAAAGTATTTAAAAGTCAATAGACGGACAATTTCAGAAAAAAAGGAGCTTGTCTGTAGGAAGGTGTATAAACCACAGGATCAAGGGAACAGAGAGTCATTCACAGAGGAGCTACAGGTACAGAAGATTAACCTTAACAAGCGAAAAGGAGGGAATACAGAGGCAGGGGAACAAAAGCAGGCTGTCGCTGAAGCTGTGGGAGTGTGGGAGGTTAGGAAGCTGTTACCATGGCAACGTCACCATGCCTTCGGCAGCCCACGGTGTGTGACGGTAGCTCACACCCTGTCCCCACCGGAACTCACGCACTGAAGCTGCATGCTCTGCCTCTGCTGGCCCAGGACATTCCTCCGCTGCCTATCAGCCTCCTCTTCTGCTCTCTGCAACGCCTGCCGGCCTCGCTCCTCCTCTAGGTCACGCTGCCTTTGGATCTCCTCCTTCTCTGTCTCCCACTTCTTCTGTTCCTGTTCTATGGCTTGCTGGACCTTGGGCCAGTAAGGGGGGGTTATACGCAACATACCCACCTTGGACGTTGGGGTAGTCCTTATATAGCCAGTCAGTACTCAGCAGGTTACCCAATGTCTGTAAATATCCCACAGGTGAGTGAGTTTTGCTAACGTGTGTGTGAGTGTGCCCATTAATAGTGGACTAACAGCCCTTTGCTGGTAAGAACCTCCAGTGTCTGCTGGGATAGCCTCACTGGTTACCATTTCCCGAGCCTCCATCTCCAGCTCCTCGACCCGACGCTCCTGGGCCGCCACCAGCTTCTTCAGCTCCTCCTCTTTCAGCTAGAATGACACAGGACTAGGACCTCACAAAACAACTCAGGGTCAGATTGACCTGCTCTCAGGCACTACATCATCCATTCCGAGGTCAGTGAGTTTCAGTGAGTCAGTCGTATGGGGTGCTGGTACACCCATCCATACAGCGAGTTTCAGTGAGCCAGTCATATGGGGTGCTGATACACCCATCCATACAGCGAGTTTCAGTGAGCCAGTCGTATGGGGTGCTGGTACACCCATCCACAATCTGCAGTATGACTGAAAAATATACTACAGAATGTAACTCAAAGCCCATTAACATTTAACTTATTTAGCAGATGCTTTTATTCAAAGTGACATATAATTGAAAGAGTAGGGTGAGCCAGTCCCTGAAGCAATTGAGGTTAAGGGCCTTGCTCAAGGGCCCAACAGTGACAGCACTCTGCCAACCATGGGGTTTGAACTGGCACAATGTTATAATCTGCTGAGATGCAAACTGTGCCTATTTCATTCTTAAAGTGGGGGTTTCATGATTTTGGTCTTCCTCAACATTCCTTGTTTCTCCTGAGGTCGCTGTTGTTAGTATCATTTTATGGCTGTAACCCCGGAGAACATCCAGTCCTGGCTTTCCCTCATCATTAATGACTGGGTGGCAGTCTGGCGTGAGGGCAACTATGGAAGACTGACAGAGCTGTAAATGCCTGAGCAGCTGACCTGCAGGAGGCCACACAAGGCCTCCGTGTGCTGGCCGTGAGCGAGGGCCTGCTCCCTCAATGCCTTCTGCTGTGCTTCCTCGGCCTGACACAGGACCTGCATACAGCGCAGGGAATGAGCTATAAGGAGCACAATGCTTACACCTTCCTGAAAATACACCTCGTGACATAATAAACATAACAGCTCGTAAACATCTACGACAGCAATGCAGCTCAGAACATTTACTGCTACAAAGAAAGATGGTAAAATGTCACAGGATGATGAATGGACCATTTCTTATGACAATTCATGTACAGTTGCAAGAAAAAGTATGTGAACCCTTTGGGATTACGTGGAGTTTTGCATGAATTGGACACAAAATGTGCTCTGATCTTCATCTAAGTCACAACAATAGAAAAACACAGTCTGCTTAAAATAATACTACACAAACATTATATGTTTTCATGTTTTTATTGAACATAACATGTAAACACAGTGCAGGGTGGAAAACGGATGTGAACCCCTAGCCTAATGCCTTCTCCAAGATCTAATTGGAGCCAGGAGTGAGCCAACCTTGAGTCTAATCAGTGTGATGATGTTGGATGTGTTGCTGAAAGCTGTCCTGCCCTTTAAAAACACACACCAGTTTTGGGTTTACTGGTGTCAAGAAGCACTGCCTGACATGGTAATCCCCATACATACTTTTTCTTGCAACTGTAAACATTTATTTTCAGTTATGACGTAAGAAAAAATACATTTTGAGATGAGAAACAAACCCAGGAACACTGAGATAAATGGATCTTTTAAGGAATCTTGGAAATTCCCTTTGGATCCTTTTCAGGAACGGGATTCTCGGAAGCTAGAGGCCTCACCTGCTGAATTTCCTGTTCCCTGACAGAAGCCTGCTCAGATTTCAGTAATTCCAGGTGCTGCTCCTGAATACAAACGCACAGTCATCACTATCACATGTACAGTCATCTCTGACACAGTTGGCAGTGTCACATGTACAGTCATCACAGTCACATGCATATGGGTCCATGTGACGTGTTATTAATTTTTTCTTGTGTCCATATGTTTTAAATTTTAAAATAAACATTAAAATAACTATATACTTGTTTGAGGACCTAGTTTAAAACTTTTGTGTAATCATTAAAACTTTGTACCAAATAAAGTTGCTTTAAAAATGTGAAATTCACAATAAAATATTCTTTCAACTAGTCTGTCATAATCTTACATTAGAAACATTTAATATGGAATAAATGTTAAAGAACTCCATTGATCTGAATATTATAATTATATATCTGAATATTATATTGGGGAATCATGTTAGTCAGACCAGCTTCCTGAATTGTCAAGGTGGTATGACTACCATTCAATGAGCCATTTTGTTCAGATTCTGCAAGAAAATGCCTCACTTGGGAGGCAAGTTTCAGGCATGTCCAACTGGGTGGAGACCCCGGGGCAGACCCAGGGCATGCTGGAGAGATTATATTTTGGCTGAACACCTTGGTATCCCCCTGGATGAGCTGGAGGGGGTGGCTAGGGAGAGGGAGGTTTGGGCATCTTTGTTCCGAATGCGCCCCCCCTGACACAACCTTGGAATAGCAGCAAAAAATGGATGAATGTATTGATGAAATCACAATAGAAAACATGAATTCACAATACTTGTTGTTAGATGTTTCTCCAGCATTGAAGTGAAATAAAACAATAAGTTCAGTTTACCTTCTTGACTGTCAGGATTATTTAGAAAAGTGTTTTCATCATATGCAAATGCTCAGTATTGCAAAAACGTATACAATTTAAATTCAGAGATAATTAAATTAGTTAATTAAATAAAAATTAAATCAGTTTTTTTGTGATATTTACATTTTTTAATACACTTCCACTTTGGGTGTGTAAAATATTAAATTTCTTTCATTCTTTTGTAGTTATTCCATTTCACATTTTCAGACATTCAGTCTTACCTTTTGTAAAAAAAAGTGCAAATTCATTTCAAATGACCTTTTACATTTTAACAAAGTTGATGGATGCTTTTAAAACAAATCTTTAAAAGAAATTTCAATTGCTCATCTTGCCAACCCATAATTTACTGAACTAGCAGCTCAGCAGCTACAGCGGGATCTTGATTTAATTAGTGACTGGGCTGATACCTGGCAGATGAAAT
>JAODKM010000039.1:36087246-36100276 GCA_026780845.1 Petrocephalus sullivani
GTTAAGTTCTCCCCAAGCGAGCTTGATGGGCCGAATGGCCTCCTCTCATTTGTATAGTTCTTATGTTCTTATGTTCTAATTGTCACTGACCCATGTCATATGATCACTCAGCGTCGTCACACATGCACACACACGATGTGACTCGACCCCATGACTCTCACATATTTTTCCCGAAGTACCAGACAACACAATCCACATTACCGCGAATCTGCCAGTGATGATGTTAGCAGCCCTGACCCCTGACCCCGAAACCCTAACCTTTTCCTTTTGCGCCTGCTCCCGCATCTCCCTCAGCCTGGCCGACTGCTCCTCCCTCTGGGCCCAGATCTCCGCTCTCGCCCCCATCAACTGCAGCTCCTTCTGGGCCACGACACACTCCAGTGCCTCCGCCCAGCCTGCCTTTTCCTCCAGTGCCACCCGCAACCCCTGCAGCCGAGCCTCTGGGGTCTGCTCGGACCTGCCGGGAACCTGTGGGAAGGAGAATTTAGTATGAAGATGATGGCTGGAGATGACAGAGTGCAGAGAGTCCCGTCAGCTGGGGTAGCTGCGGATTTGAAGGCATTATGAGTACCGGCTGGTTCTCCTGCCCCTCTTGCTGTGTCAATGTGCCCTGGAGCTGCTCCTCCAAATGGGAGCACCTCTCCCGAAGGGCCTGCTCGCTCTCCATGCGCAGGTCGAGCTCCTGCTGCAGCTCTTCCAAACGCTGCCATGCACAGACCCATGAGATGGTGACTAAAAGGCACGCACACACACACACACACACACAAAGAGACTCGCATACCTATCTAAATGGGGACCGTCCATTCATTTTTATGGGAAAAAGCCTAATCCCAACCACGACACCCTTAACTCCTACCCAGTCCGAACCTTAATCATAAGTAAACAACCCAAATACAAGATTTTTGGCATTTTTACTTTTTTTATTGCACTCACAGATTTTTATCAAATTGAGGTTATCCAAATGGGGACCTGAAGAAATGTCCCCAAAAGTAAGGGAGTTTCAGGTTTTACCACATATTTTGGTCCCCACACACACACACAGTCTATGTATTCATGTGAGGTCCTTTGGTCCTCACAAGTATAGCAAAACCTGTACACACACACACACTCCCAGTACAATGAACAGCTGGCCTCCATGAGCAGAAGCTATCTGGGGGAGAGTTTGGGGGCCAGAAAAACATACAGTTCTTTAAACAGAGGGGCATAGCAGTTAGGAAAAAGTGTGTAATGGCAGCTAAGTCCCTAGAATGTCTAAAATCGCCAAATAACATTTCCTGCGCTGCTGATGTTATTACAGTAATTAACAGACCAATCGTGCGCTAAGCCCACGGCCCGGCAGGACCCCGTTCACCTCCTGCAATGAGTCCAGTTTGCCCCTGGCCCGGCGCTGCTCGGCAAACAGCTCCGCCTTGGCTCTGTGCAGCTGCCGGTCAGTCTCCTCCCTCTCCAGGGCGCTGGATGCAGCAGCCTGACGGGGATTCTTGTGCAGCGAGAAGCAACAGACCGCTTGAGGAATTTATTATACAGGTGAGGGGTAACAAGCAGCAATCAGAAGCTATACAACCTGCACTTAAATCCAGATTATAAAATATGGATCCTAGATCATATTCTCTACCCCTATAATAGATGATGGATAACACAGCAATAATAATAATTACCTGGTGCCCAGGCAGCTCGACTGATAGTCAGGCGAGTTTAAAGCCTCAGTGCAGCACAGTCTTACTGCTTCCTGACCGCTGAATGGTTTTTGGGTCTGTAAGTTTACTTGATAGTTCTTATGTTCTTATGTTCTCATGTGTGTGTTATTCCCTACCTCCTTCTCCTTCAGCAGGACACTGAGAGACAGCTCTGTTTCATGTAGCTGGGCTCTCTTCTGTTCCAGTCTTTCCTCCTCTCTAAGATAGTCCTAAAGCAACACATGACAGCAATCAGTGAATGGCTCCCTCTACTGGAGAACACTGATAGAGGCGTGCATTTTTACTATACATAAGCACTGATGCAATGGAACAGACTTACCATTCTAAGAGCACAAAGGTTCCCCTCTAGTGGCAGTCGGTCCAATCCAGCTCCCTCCAACCATCCATCAGCCACCTTAGAGGGACGAGCTGACAGTCACTGAAACTGTCAGTGTCTCTTGGTTTGCTCATTTTATACAAACTAACAAAACCCTTCATATGAAATGATTTTACTGCATTCATTCATTAAAATAGCACTGTATGTAAATAATGACATTTAACACTGAACTGTATTCTCTTACCACAGAGAAACGCTCCCCTGTGTCCTGTTCAGCCCGTCTCCTGGGGGGGGTGCAGCTCTGTGTTGCCGGTTCCCTGGGGCCCTGTTCTGGGGAGACATGCAGGCCACTGCAGCTCCCCCTCTCCGTGCCCACATCATCACTGTCCTCATCGGTGCATGACAGAGGGATGCAGCCAGAAAGACCCGGAGTCCTAAACGGCCCATGATGGACAGGCAAAGTAATGATAATACAATTTATAATTTATTACTCATTCATTATGCCTGCCGTCTTTAGCTATTTCCATCACCGTCACTGGGCTTGTAAACTACATTGACAGGTCCGGCTTTTCCCTCTGAGACTGAGCTGCGTGACGGCAAGGCAAAGTAACCGGCTGAGACAGATGCTCTTATTCGGACCTGCAAGACCCCTGTCTGGTGGGATGGGACTTTCGGGTCAGCCGGGTTCCGCATGAAGCCCTCCCACCGGACTCGTACATGCTCCCTGGGGTCACTTGGGAACACAACAGAAAACGAGGTCAGACATTGCTGCAGCACTTACCTGAAATAGTGCAAATGGATAAAATCCGGCACGCCTCATCCGATCCTCTGTGGCGTCCCTGGTTATTTCTGACTGCTCTGTATCCGGCATACCGGTGCTGTTTAACTAAGCCGTGCTGGATGGGATACTCACCAGGTCTGGGCTTTTGACCCAGGATGTATGAATCCAAGTGACTCTGGTCGCAGCTCAGCTCACCTGCCTGGATGCACCAGGCTGTAAAGTGCATGGAGACGGGGTGACTGTGGATTTGGGGACTAAGACAGGCCACTGCTCACACAAACAAAACCATACATTAAATGCAACATCATCAGCATGGTTTCTAGTTTGCTATCATCTTGATCTGAATTTTCCCAGTAAGATGGCCATATGCGCGATCCTGGAGGCCAGTGTGCCGTGATTGGCTGTTGAGGCTGTGGTCGGCACCTGTGCTCCTGACGAGGGCGCTGTGGAGGTGCTCGCGGACCTGGTCGGTTTGCACCGAGTCCAAGTCACTGTCTATGGTCACTGTATCGAAGCTTGGAACTGGAACCCCTACAGAAAGTCCAGTGAACAATAAGGTTTATGTATATGAAATGAACTGCCAAACCACATTCAATCATCATATTCCCTCTCCACCTCTGAATTGTCATGTAGCTGCTGTGTCCTGCTCCAGTGCTTCTTACACTTGTGACTGGGCATTCATTGGAAGCTCAGCCTACACTTATTCCAAGTCGATTCTTTGACTTTGATACTTTGGGGGTTCATTGGTATGATTGCAATGTGCTACTTGCCACACCCAGCAGCCATGGAGTAGTTGGGGTTAAAGGTCTTGCTGGAGACCCATCAGTGATATGCTTACCCTGCTGGGCCAGGGTTCGAACCCACAACCTTCTAAACATAGACCCCAAACCCACTAAACTACACATTAAAATCCACACTTAGAAATGTAATCTGTTTGTCAAAGTATTCATTCTAAACATTGTATACTAGAATATATTCATGCATTTAATATTTTATTTTATTATTTGCATCATTATTGGCAGAGGGTTCAGTTCCACGAAGATAGCAGACAAAAGTTTCAAATATAAAAAGTTTATTTTTGGCAATATGGTTCCATACATGTGTCAGTAATTCACCTGTCAGTGTAATTTAACCAACCATGGCAGCATCAAACAGAAGATGCCCTCTTGGAGGACTCATCATCTCCCTGCCAGGAGGTTAAAGCTCTCTCATGATGACGCCACATCTTTCTCATGATGACGCACCTGCCAGACACCTGACTCGGGGGGGTGCATCAGGAACACTGTGACCCTTGTGGCTCATCTCCTCATTGAGATGACACTGGGACTCCTTCAGCACGTCTCTGCTGCAGCTCCTGGGAGGTCCAGGATCGAAAGCTACACCCCAGGAGCAGGAGAGAAAAAACAGAGAGAGCTGTTGTTTGTGGTACAGATGATGGTCACGAGGGTGCATGCACTTCTCACAACACCAGAGGGCGCTCCACACCTGTCTATGGACCTTACCTGTCTTACTTATGACTGCAGGAGAGAGCACCCTGCTGTGCACAAGAAAGGAGGAGCCACACCTCAACCTCCCCACTCGTAAGGAGTCCCTGGTATCTTCACTCACTCCATCCTGTAGTCTGTACCTGGGTAAGGTGCAATGGGTGGTGTCTGCACCCCTAAGAGCGGATTTGGAATGATAAGTGTGCTTGTTAGAGAGGTCAAAGGTCAAACCTGAAAATGGGGTCACACCATGGCAGGCCAAGATTTGGCACTGAATCCCAGACCTGTTTGTCTCAGAGGTGGTGTCCATGTCATTATTCAGGTCATGGTCTTTAAGGGCCCCGGCATGCTCTCCTGATCCCATAAGACATACAAACTTCTGGGACAGGCGCTTGGGGTTGGCCAGGTGATCAGTCCCCTCAGCAGGAGGGGGTTCATTTGTATTAGCTGCCAGATGATGGAGTTCTACCTTGTCTGAGTGCATCTTGGAGAGTTCTGTGACAAGTGAACGAATCTCTCCAGAGGGGTGGGAACCAGCTCCCATTAATGTAAGAGGGGAGTAAGAAGGGCCCACATACTTGCTCTGGTTGTAAGGCACCTGTAACATGTCACCCCCTAGTGTTTGTTCCTTGTAGTTCACCAGACATTCCTCTCCTGTGGTTCCTCTGTGACCCAAATCTTGTTGGGTGAGGGGATTCACCATCATCTGCTGGAACAGGCTGGCAAAGTCCTCAGTACGAATGCTGTCTGCAGCTTGAGGTGGCTCAACCTCAAACCCTGCACCACTGCTCCCGAGAAGCCTCTCCAGCCTCCACCTGCACTGCTCCCTCCTCGACTCTGCCCCCTTCTTGTCCTCCTCTCCCATTATGGCACTCCTGTTTCCCGAATCCAACTCTGCAGGAGACACACAGCTGTCTGGTTTCCTTCACTGTCAATCAGTGTCTTACTTTATGTTAACATTAAGTGTTCATTTCCATAAGGTATACTCTGCCGGCATCCTCAATACTTTAATTCTTATTCTCACCCTTATTCTTTCCTAAGACTTCTGAGATTTTATTTCAAGGACCCCCACCCCTCCCAAAAAAGCTGAAAATGACTGCTTCAGCTAAATCTACTACTCAGTTAAGAAGTCTGATCACTTTTAAGTTTTCATCTATTTTTATCTAAGCAGGTTTCTGCAAAATGGTTGGTGGTACATTTCCTACAGGGAAATGTGGGAACACAAATTCCCAGCCTTAAGGTGAGTATTTCTGCCTGGATTCTAGAAGAAAGGGGGGCATGGAAGGTCTAGATGATTCAGTTACAGTATTTAATTGAGTGCTTATATGCTTGATAGACCTTGACTTGCACGCTCTATGATCTAGAGGCTGAGTAGCACAGTCACCCTGTAAAAATCACATCCTAGCTGAAACTCTTCAGGCTGCAAGAACCTTCCTGATGCTTTTATGAAGCAAAACATCTATCTGAAAAATCCAAAGCACCCCATGTCTCACCTGGGGGGTGGCCCAGCACCTTGAAGTGGGCCACGCTGAGGGGGAGAGGTGACCGGCTCTTCAGTGGCGATGGCAGCTTCTGTATTCCCAGACTGTGGCAGAGACAGGAACACGTGGCGGAGGACAGCAGGTCACAATTCACGCTCATATTCAGCAGACTACTACCTATGCTGGTCTGGCCCAGTCACTTACACTGGCTAACAAAATAAAAGAAAATTCTGCTACTCGGCAAAATGTATGTGTCTTATACTAATGCGCTGATACCAAATCTGAAGTCAGATTTATTGTAGCACGTCAGGATTTAAAGTTGTCAACTTTTTTAAAAATTAATCAGTACATTACGCAAAACTAAAACTTGGCACATCATTATCATCACATTGATGCATTCAGAGTAACAAAACTGCTAAAGATTCAACTTGGGCTTATAGAATAGGCCTAGTGTTCAAAAGTGCTTAAAGCATTTGCGTTTGTGGATGGTAGTAGTATCCTGTTGTAGATGAACAGTCGTCGCCCATCATGTTGGGATTAAAGTGGTCTTGATATCCTGTTTCCATGAGCGAAATATCTTGATGGAATCTCTCTCCATGTTGTTCACTTACATCACCCAAGATTGGTGGACAGAAATCCAGATTGGAGTGTAAAAAGTGCATTTTTAGAGACATCCCGCTACCAAGTTTCTGATATGCTGTCAGCATGTTGTTAACAAATTCAACATAGTTTTCAGCTGGCTCGTTTCCCAGAAAGTTTTGCACTACTAGCACAAATGCATCCCAAGCAGCAAGTTCAAGTATGTTGAGTAATTTCAGGTCCGACAAAAATTCCTGCTTTCAGTTTGGCATCAGTTTTTCTTGATCGAAATTTCTCCCGTAGGTACTGCAAAGCACTTCCATCACAATACATTGATACAACAAAATTTTTCATAAGGCCCAGGAAGGTAAACTTTCTGTGGATCGACCAATGACTTATGCTGTACACTGTACCGGCCAACTGTGTGTTCAGTTCTAGGAGGCCAATGCCTCTGCTGGTAATGATTTTTGTCATCACGACTATTCCACACGCACAAGAAGCACAAGAAGATGCTTCGTGTAACCCAATTATAAACGACGGAGAAGCAATAGAAGCAATATTACTTTCAGGTCACCACAAATGTTATGCATGAATTTCTGTATAACTTAAGATACAGATGTGCTAATTCTGAGCTCAGATTTGGAATCGGCATACTCAGTTTAGTGTAACACAGCTCTTTTTACTCTGGTATCAAAATCTTTGTTGTCCAGTGTTACGGCTTCTGTAATTCCCTTTGATTTCTTGGGCTGGTGCCTGGAAGTGCTAAGACACGCCGAGTACAGCGGTGCAAACACTAAAGGCCTCTCAGCACACATTTACTCACGGCGGCCGAGCTCTGCTAACAAATGACAGATGCACAAAGCCTCAAGCGCTGGGGCAATGGAACATTCCGGGATGCCCCTGGTACACGGGGATCATAAGGAGAAAAAAAAACAGCTGACCTGCGAACTGGCCAGCTGGGTGTCAATAGCATCCAGAAGGTGCTCACAGTGGCCCTTATGGGGCACTTCCTGCCAGGCAGAGAAAGGAAAAGTTGATGAGAGGGTGACACTGCAATAGGACTCAACACTAAGGAAAGATGCCTAATTCCTTACCAGGGAAATGTCCTGCCAGTCAGTAGCCTCTGCTCCAGCTCCTGATCCTCTGAGACTTTCAGAAAAATACTAAAAAAACCCTTCTATGAACAGGTGTGTCCAAATTCACATCAATTTCTATGACTTGTCATTCATTGCTGCTAAATGCAACTCTCTGAAAATGATGTTGTAAATAATGACCTCTCTGAGAGTGGCAGCCTGTGCATCACAAATCTTCTCACAGAGAAGTGAAACACAAAATGACTTATCACAAAGAAGCATAACAAGTCATCTCATTTTCTGCACCATCAGAACCTGTGAGGCATTCGGTCTGAATTTGAGAAGGCGCTCCAGACGAGAATGAAAATGAACAATGGACTTTAGTTATTACCTTATCTCTGTTATTACAGAGAATATGCATGCAGTGTGTAGTGCTGAGCCGGAAGGCTGCGGATGGGTGAATGTTAGACTTTTATTCCGTGAAGCTCAAAGTCAGTCCTAGAAAACCCCAGACCAGAATGTCTCCTAAGAAAGCCTACGTGACTAAGACACAGCCACACTCTCCAGTAATTATTACTGAAAAGTCTACTCATGCGGTATGAAATCCCAGGTTTTAATACTCTCCATGTCATAATCCTAGCATTTCTCATGTAGTGCACTACCCACATGTCAGGTTAAATTCAAAATGGATTTAGGAGCAATGCAATTATGCTTTTTGCCATTTCCCCAAGTATATTGTTATGCTTCTTTGCACATAGGCCCAATAGAGATGTGAACCAACAACCTGCTGATCACAGATGCCTAACATGTTCAACTGTTTTTAATGAAATGATGCTTTGAAATGATGAGGGGACAAAGAAAACCAAATGAGAATTTATAGAGCCTGTCTTAATTATCTTGGATCAATGTTCCCATCCAATCCTCTGGGATGAGGAAGCGTAAGCAAGGTGACGGCATTTGGTAGGTAATGAGCAGCCTCTCTGGCTGTCTCATGCTGTGGGTCTCTGTAATGGAAAGAAGCCAAGACCTCCCACAGTCTTGTAGAAGCCCACTGAACGGCTGTGTGCTAATGAGGAAACCTCCCGAACAGAAACAGAACTTAATAATCTGAGTCTTGAAAACAAAATAGTAAAATAGAATGCATACTAACTACTTAAATCGCCTCTATTTTCATCAGAATTACTATGGAAATTTCCAGACGTTTGCTTGGATGTGGTATGATATGTTTGCTGGGGGTAGTGTCTGGTGGCTGGCAGTGTAACCACTGCTGGGCCCTTTAGCAAGGCTCCATACCCCGAAAATACTTCATGGGTGCTGGAGAAACAACTGACGTTGCACTCTAGGGGCAGAGTGGGACTGCATTTCAGCTTGGAGTGACATGATACAGACCGGAGTGACATGATACGTCCATTGGTCGAACCTCGGATCCAGGAGGAACGATTCGGATTCCGTCCTGGTCTCTAAACACTGGACCATCGCTTCACCCTCACAAGGATTCGTGGGAGTTTTCCCAACCAGTCTACATGTGCTTTGTGGACTTCGAAAATGTATATGACCGTGTCCCTGACTGGAGTCCTGGGGGGTGCTCCAGGAGTATGGGGTACAGGCCCGTTGTTGCAGGCCATCAGATCCCTGTACAAACAGTTGAGAGTTTGGTCTGCATTGCCAACAGTAAGTTGGATTCGTTCCTGGTAGGTGCTGGACTCCGCCAGGGCTGCCCTATGTCACCAATTCTGTTCACAATTCTTATGGACAGAATTTCTAGATATAGCCAAAAGGCAGGGGGGGGTCTGGTTTGGGCGCCTCAGCATTGCATCTTTGCTTTTTGCGGATGATATGGTCTTGCTGGCATCACTGAGCTGTGACCTGCAGCATGTGCTGGGGCGGTTTGCAGCTTAATGTGAAGCGGCCGGGATGAGGATCAGCACCTCCAAATCTGAGACCATGGTTGTCTGCCCTCTCTGGGTGTGGAAAGAGTTCCTGCCTCAAGTGGAGGAGTTTAAGTATCTCTGGGTTTTGTTCACGAGTGAGGGAAAAGGGGAGTGTGAGATTGACAGACGGATAGGGACAGTGTCAGCAGTAATGCGGACGCTGTACTGGTCCGTTTTGGTAAAGAGGGAGCTGAGTCAGAAGGCAAAGCTCTCAATTTACCAGTCGATCTACGTTCCTACCCTCACATATGGTCATGAACTTCAGGTAGTGACCAAAAGAATGAGATCGCGGATACAAGCAGCCGAAATGAGTTTCGGCTTAGAGCCTTAGAGATAGGGTGTGGAGCTCAGACATTCAGGAGGGGCACAAAGTAGAGCAAATGCTCCTCTGCATCGAAAGGAGCCAGTTGAGGTGGTTCAGGCATCTATCTCAGATGCTTCCTGGCCAGCTCCCTGGGGAGGTGTACGGACATGTCCAACCGGGAGGAGGCCCCGGGGCAGACCCAGGACACGCTGAAGAAATTCTATCTCCTGGCTGGCCTGAGAACACCTTGATATTCCCCCAGTGGAGCAGGAGGAGGTGACTGGTGAGAGGGATTAGGCTGCTGCTCCCACGACCTGATCTTGGATAAGTGGCGCAAAATGGAAGGATGGATGGACTAAGCCAAGGAAAATTTTAATTAACAAATAACAAGCTTTTATTTGATTCACAAATGCTATATGAAGTTTTCACAAATATGTGTTTTTGACTAATTACCCCAGCAGATTATTTAAAAGTTATAGGGCCCTTTTGCACTAATCCCACTTTATTTTTATTTTCTTCAATTAGGAACAGAATGTTAATAACCCTAAAAACTCAGTGTACTGTAGGCTATGTGACATACTGCAGGACCAGTCACACGTGCCAGCTAGCTGGCTATCTTGCCCCCAGTGCACTTTTTCGCCTTAGCCTTGCTTTCTCAGTTTGCCGTACACTGCAAAATGCACTTTAGTGGTGATGTGCAGGTTGACCCTGAAATATCGATTCTTTAGGTCTAAATGGATTCATTTTGAAAATCGATTCTAAAGTATCTGTCTTTACCTTGTACAATTGGGAGTGGGACGTTCAGTGCTTATGAGTGCTCATAAGGGCTATAAAGGGAAAGATAGATCAGCTGGTACATGCATTTACTTATGGGACCTTGAAAGGGTATAAACGGCAGGTACCCGTCGGGAAATTAGCGGATGTTCCCAATGGCCACTCCGACCATGCTGCACTCCGACCCCTGGCTTCAGATGGAGAAATGTAAAAACTAATGAATTACTATATTTGTACTTGTACAATTATATTTCAGATGTGATTAAAAGTAGCCTTGAATGAAGGGTGACCAGATAATCCATTTGAGCCACTTCAGGGTTTACAAACTACTTTTAACCTTAAAGGTTCCTATGTTTGGATAAATAGTTCAGTTCTTCTTGTGCTTTGACTGGTTTGTTTCCCTGATTGAAAGACTCATCCAGCCGTTTCGCATTAACATTCAGGTCCTTTTAATTGAAATTGTAGTTTGCAAATCCTGTCCTAGCTCAACGTGTCCGGGTTGACATGGATTATCTGGTCACCCTATTGAATGCGAATATTTAAAAAGTTTTCATGCCATTTTGTAAAAAGTCGCGCTCAAAACGGCAGAAGTGTGACCCGCATTTATCTCATTCGGACCTCAGGGCAAATCTGTCACGTTTTTATTACACACCTGATTTTACACCATCCTCTTTTATTAAACAGAGAGCTTTATCCTTGATCAAAACTAACCAATTGTATAAGTAAACACAGTCTGAAATAAAGGAAACGAGCTGAGGTGGACATGGGTACCCGTATCCCCAATATTTTAGCTACAAATTCATATGAAGTAAGAACTTTGCCGAAGTCGGCGTTTTCGATATATACATCAATAGCCGATAAAAATAAAAATAAAACCCAGGTTTCTCAAAATTGAAGTATCCAAAAACTCACATGGCTAACACAAAACGAGCGCTTTGCAAAAAGAGCCGCACCGTTTTCACCCGAGTTGGTTAATTTAATCGCAGTTACCTGTAATTACAGCACAGACACATCATGCATGGGCATTGCATAGCCGCACTGAAGAGATTTGATATCCCTGCTTATTATTATTATTATTATTATTGACACTAATAATAATGATAATTTAGGCCTGTCTTTATTGTTTTTGCAGCTGTTGCTTTGCCAGAGTTCGCCCGTTCGTGTATCTTCCTTTCTGAAAGTCCGAAAAAGGTCTAAGCCATCAGGGACGGGTTAACCTTACCTGCTCGCCGCCGTTCCGCTCTCGCTGAGGGCAGCGGCCGGGTGTCGCACTCCTAGCGGGACATCGGGGCACGGTCGCCGGTTTAAAGGCGGCGAGGCCGACCGCCTTCGGTCGCATAGCAACCAGCAAACAGCGGCGGGCCCGGCTGGCCGCGAGGCAGTTCTGCGCCTAAACCCTCTGTTGTCAAGGCGACGTGTGAGGCGCGAGCCCGAGCGCGAGGGACGTGTCGGTAACGAAACAGCTTGTTACGGTAACTGACGGAACATGTATACAAATGGCAGCGCTACTTAACTATGGCTGCTACAAAGTTACCTTATCAGTCACCGCTATGTAATAAGCTACTTGTCTTAATTTGGTGGCGTCAACAAGAAGTAGAATAAAAGATAAATAAAAGCCTATACAGTAGAGCTGTACTATTCGGTTCCTTTTTGGGATTCGGCTCCCTCTCAGTCACTCGCCAAACCGATCCGGGTCTGCGACTCACCTGAGTCACTATTGCCGAATCGCCAGCCGAAACGTTTGTTTTTCATAGAAGAAAGTATACGTGGCTTGTGATGAGAATGGATGCACTTCGAAATTAATTGATTAATTAAACAAAGCGTTACAAATCTCACTGTTACACATCTCACTGTTAATGAAGTCTAATCAGTGACCAGTGTGTGAATAAGTCTGTGTTGTGCTACACCAGATCTAAATCCCCTTCTTCGTGTGAGCTGTATTCAGCTAGATGATTCCGGCTGTAGAGGAAGTTAACCAGCGGATTCACTCATTACTGTGTGTGATCCGGGTGCACTAACTCGCTCGGGTGAGCGGCTCTGAGCTAGCTGTATGATTCTGGCTGGATCCGGGTGCGTATGAAATTTTTAGCAGCTATACTTGCTACTACAACTGTATTGATCTTGTAATGAGTTTGAAATGATTATAAGAGGTATGTATATGTGATGGGGTTTTCAGTTTAGTCATGGGGTACTCAGAACTCGATGGATTCGGGTTAATGGAGACCTCAGATTCGTGACTCATGAGTTATTTAACGGAACCGAGTGAGTCATGAATCGCCCAGCTCTACTACACAGCAAACGGGAGCAGTGCCGGGTCCAGAATAAAATCATTAATGATGCACCTAAAATGCAGAGGCATGTTCCTGGCATGCGACCCTCTTGGACTGATTGACCTCCACACTGATGGACCTTTATTACTTTCGGAGTGGTATACAGCCCTGCAAACCCGGCTGCAGAAATAAAAATGCAGTATTGTTCGGCATTTTCCCTGCATAAGTGTCTTCTAAAATCTGGTGCTAACATCTCACACGGTTCACGAGGCTGAAGTTGGCTCCTTATTCGCCACTTCCTTATTCGCGAAATCCGTTCCACCTTAAATAGACGTAATGC
>JAODKM010000039.1:36100376-36114120 GCA_026780845.1 Petrocephalus sullivani
CATTGCTGTTAATGTGGCAGATCACGCATTACGTCTATTTAAGGTGGAACGGATTTCGCGAATAAGGAAGTGGCGAAGAAGGAGCCAACTTCAGCCTCGTACACGGTTCCGCGTCCACAAGCCCTGTGAATTAAAAAGAGACCATGCATGCCACAAACACACAGGATCACCAACAGATTCAACAAAAGCTTTATTTTATCATTTTAAATCACCGTTGGTTCTTTTTTGTAAGACATTACATGTGTATAAATTAACGAAAAACAATTTTAAAAAAGAAGAGGAAGAAATGAAGGGCCTGTCGTGAGAATTAAGCGTGTGGCTTATGGGCTGTGCGGGTTATAAGCGGGTGTCCGGCCGGCTCCGTGCCTCGTAGCTGCTTCGGGCGGGCCTGGGATCGCGTTCAGACGGGCCACGCTGCCGTCATCATTTCTTTCCCGTTTCAAGCCTGTTATGTCGGAAAGGAAAGTGAGGACTGTGTATAGCCTAGGACACACGCAAACTCACAGGCACTCAAAGCACGACAGCCCCGCCAAGAAGGGGAAACAAAACGAATTAAAAAAAAAAGTAAGCAGTCTGAACAGAGGGCGAAATAAATAACACCCGACTCGCCTTTCCCGGTCTCACGGGGACCGGAGAGGACAGCGCATGTTAGCAGCCACTTCGGCTGCGGCCCCCGGATCGAGGGCAGTCCGCTGACACAGCCCTCGCCGGCTCTCCTTCTCCTAAAGCTACTCTGAAATAATTGATTTTAATGTGTTATTTTAATGTATATTTATTTATATATAATATATACACACACACAAACGTGTGTTTGAAATTACATTTTCCCAAAGGCTTAGTATTAACATTTAATACATTGAAAAAGTAAATTCTTAGATCCATCCCTGACAGTAGCACACCACAGACTGTGTTAAGACGAGGGTGTGCAGTCACGTCTGGGGCTACCAAGTTTCCTTTTTGCCCAGATGCTCAGTTAAGCGTCATTTCCAAAGAGAGCAATGTGGACTTCTGAATGTAAGAAACTCCAGACTAACCAGTCTGATGCATCTTACACAACTTAATTCTTGTGAAAATGAGATTTCTCATTTAATTGAGCACTGGTACACAGTGAAAACCTGTAAAAACCTCAAGGGCATGACCGGACACCCTTGTGGTAAGATATTTATAAGGTATGTACAAATAGGCCAGAAGAGTTTGTGATTTGTGGTTTGCTTACTTTATAGAAAGGAAACTCTAACGAGACAAAAAACATCATCCTATTTCACTTTGATATGTTCCTATTCTATAAAACTACAAACTTTATGCAGTTCTCTCAGTGGTTTATCTGTCAGGATATTATTTAGTGTGATGTGCTTGAGTACCGAACTGGACTGAACACTAAACTCACAACTAATGCACAATCAGACAGACGTTCTAAACAGAAAATCCTCCCCAAACTATATCGCAAGTGTATAATGAAAGAAACCAATATGTAAACACAGGGTGGTATTTCATGACACAGGACAGCCCGATAAAGGTGAGGTCACACCTGAGTGGTTGTCAATATCTCAGTTTCCCGTCTCTTATCACAGACAGATGTCAGTAACCATCTTGTCTCTCTTGGGGTTGCTCTACACTCACCCAGTCACCTGTTTTTTGTGTGGTTATCATGTCTCACTAAATTAAAGCCTAACTCATTAATGTTATAACTCCAGGTTATTATAAAAGCAATTAAATATATGTGACACAATATATGTGACACCCAAAGTTTACTTCCAACCAAACAAGTTAATTTACTATAACTTGTTTATTTATATATAACTCACACTTGAATTTGTTGAAAAAGCTGATTCAAACTATATCCAGTGCATGTTAGTATACCTTTTTCATAGTAATCAAGCATCATGATGCCAGACGGGATAAAAGCAGGTTTATACACACACACACACACACACACTCACTCGACAGGTGATATGGTTGTGACTTCTCAGGATTGATTAGCTGTACTTTCCCCAATGGTGACCAGGGTCAGTGGCACACCTTGGGTAAGTAATACTGTTTAAGTGGTGGTGAATAACGTTAGGTTTCAAGGAAGATTCAGAGAAAGTTACAAACTACAGTTTCCTGCTTGGGAAAATATTTTACACAAATCTTTACTTACAAGATGGGCAAAAAGATTAATTGTTTTTGTAAAAATATATGCACATAGGTACATAAAAATACAATGTATGTTAACCTTGGCCACTTATTTAAAATCAATATTTTCTTTCTCATGATGGGTAAAATAACAGGATTGTAGCAAAGTAATCCACTTCTTTCGATCATTCTTATAATGTAAAATAACGCAGGTGGATGGTTCTGAAATATGAGCTTTGAATTTCATACTGCACTGTTGTCACACGGAGTCTGAAGCCATGACAACCACCACAAACAAACCTGCTCCGAAGGGTGGAACAGGCCTTTCGAAAAAAGTCTAATCAGAGGGCGGGGGGAGGGGGGCTGAGAGGGATCTTCAGTATGAGTGGTTTGTTTATGGCAGGGTGTCCAGGGTGTTGTTGGGGGGGGGTCACATCTTAGCTGTTTGTTCTCAGCAAGTTTAGTAACATCATCCACAACAGCAAACCTTAGTAATAAAAAAAAAAAAAAATCTTGAGCTCTTCAAGTTGGGCGGGCTCAAATCCCGTTGATATTCCGTTTCCATATGTGGAAGACGCACAAAAAGGCTAAAATGTTAAATCCCTTATTTGGTTTACCATGCCTCTTCTGTCAGTGAAAAGCTGGCGCATCCTCCTTCTGCACACTGCCAAGCATGAAGCAGGACCAGTTGTGGCTTGGCTTTGATCAGTCTTCAGCAACACACTGCAAACTGGCTTGAGCTAAAGTGGGGCTTTGCGGCCTGTGTACTGATGCTCAAAGTGGTGCATCGTGAGAAATGCGTACTTTAAAGTACCTGATCTTCTGGAAGCTTCAGCAGAGCGTGCCCTAGACAGAATAAGTCTTGCTCCTAGAGACGGAGCCCCAATCCGTACGTGGGCACACGTATGTAATGTTCCACCCTACGTCTGTCAACCATGAAGCTTCAGTCGCTAAAAGATCAGATGGGGTCGTGCCTTCCGGGACTCCAGTGTGACAGCAAAGCTGTGGCACACATATTCTGCTCCTGGCAGACAGATCCCGCCTTCCCGCTGCTGGTGATGACAGTCCGTAGGGTTCGGCAGGGGAGGAGGGGACTGATGTTTGGGGGTGGAAGGGAACAGTGGGACAGGCGGGGGGAGCTCAGAAGATCTGGGGGCACAGACTCCAGTCCTGCTTTTCCTTGGCTTCCCAGTAGCTACCAGTGTAGGCAAAGCCAGTCTCCCCAGTGATGGGATCGGTCCTCTTCTCAAACCAGACTGGCTGGTAGCCCTCATAGTCACGGCCTAGGAGAGGAGCGATACAGTTACTGTGGTGGTGGGGGGGTGGGCGCTATCAGCTTTGCACACGGGTACCCTAAAACAGCTCATAATGTCACAGCGCTGCTACCACTAGCTGCTGAAATTGGTAAAAATAGCATGAGTTGGAATCCCAGGGGAAATGGGGGGGTATTACAGGGCACTGAAGACCCAACTTGCAGATCCACATTAGCAGGGCCAGGATTGCCACACGACTAACTTTCAGTACAGAATCGGTCAGCTTGTGACATGGTGGATGTAGGTCCAGCCCCGGTCTGCTAAGCAGGAATGCTCTAAGAGCAAACTCCACGGTACTGCTGCAGGTACAAAATGAAAGTAAGTGCTGGTGGAGAAAGACCCTGTTTTAACATCTCTCTGCTGCCCAGAAGTGGATTGTGGGTTTTAAAGTGAAAGTCAAACCAAAGATAACCTTGGCCGTCCGCTACACTGCACACAAGATACTTCTCAGCTGCAAGCTTTCATGCCTTCAGGACATGACACTGGGAGTGGACAATTTCCATGCAGATCCAAGGCACAGCAGCCCAACCAATCAACACGCAGTGACTAATGCTGAGGAGTGGACCTCCGCTCACCGGAGTCATTATCACACTCTGGCATCAGCCAGTTAAATGGACCAGAAAAATGTAATGCAGACCAGTTTTTAAGCAGCTGTTAATATTTCATGTCTAGTCAAAGGTTTTTGAACACCTTGAATGTTTTAAGTCTCTGCTTAAGACACATTTATTTGAATTGGCTTTTAATTCCAGTTGTGCTTGACATTTATTACTATTTATTTTATAGTTTAGTTATACTGATTAATTTATTGCTATTTATTTTATAGTTTAGTTATACTGATTAATTTGTTATTATTTATTTTATAGTTTAGTTATACTGATTAATTGTAATATGACTTATTTTCTTTCTACTCTTTGCTTCTTATTTTTAATTCGTTGCATATGTTTGTTGCGGTGTACTTTTAGAATATGAAAAGCACTTTGGTACAGCAAGTGGTTGTCTGTAAATGTGCTATATAAATAATCTTTATAAATGAACACTACTTTTTAGCATTTTTGCTTAAACTTCAAGCAAAGCAATTATTGTAAATACCCTGTAGGACTGTTCTGAAGAGTAAAGAAGATGGCGGTAAGTGGGTAGTGAAACATGGCCTGCACAACCTAATGACCTCAGCGCCATTGAGCTGGTAGGGATAAAATGGGTAGTACAGACAAGTACAGATCATTAGTGATCATCTCCAGCAGTGTTGGAGTGAACTTTCAGAAAAATACCTTAAACTTTTAATCAAAAAGCCTAGAGTTTTTTCAGCTGTAATTATTGTAATTGTGGCTGTTTTGACACATGCGTTAGGACTTAGTTTGTTTTTTTTACCTATGTTTTGGCATTTATGATTTTTCATTAACTGCCATTCTTTACCTTTTCAGTCTTCTGACTGCCAATGGAGACGGCATTATCTAAGCGCGCTTGCAAGGCTGATGTCAGTGCATGCTGGCAGAAATGAGCTGAGGTCAGGCGTGGCCATCAGTCAGCTGTTATTCTGCAGTGTTCTGTGATTGTTAGAGGAATTTGTCCTCAGGAGCCCTGGGTTTATGGCTTGTTGTGGCAGACGGGGCTTTATTGTGCCTTTACCGTCCATCTCTGTTCTGTACTCTCATTATCACTGCTGGCTTGCAAGCCCGCGTTTCCGCAGCGGCTGGCCTCACCCTCCTCCAGCGCATCGCTAGCTTCAGCCTCCCTCCTCCGCCTGACAGCCCGCTGCTTCTCCTCCAGCCGCTGCTTCTCCACGTTGGCCTCGTCCCAGCGGCCGGCCTCCATGAGGCGTTGGTCGGGCCGCAGGCGGCTGTCTGTGGGCCCCACGCCCTCCTCGGGCTCGTTCAGCGTCAGTGCCAGCGAGGAGAAGTAGTACATCTGCTCTGCGTTCTCCCTAAAACGAGGATGGGGGACAGAGGGATCACCAGAGAACCATTTCACATATTAGCTGTCTTTTTTCTGTAATATTCTCCTTTATTAGTCTGATACCCACCCATCCCCCACCCCATAAAACCCCCAATTCTCCTGCTGTACTTCAGCAGTAATACTACTTAGAACTGTAATAGTAAAGCCCTCAAAACTGGCAACACGAGAGCCATCAGCTGACTTCTGCGATCAAGGGGGTCTCTGCAGAGAGACCGGCCAGCGCGGTTCGTGGTTGTGGTCGGGGCAGTTAGCGATGCCAGACGGACAGCAGGGGGTACGTACGGCAGGGGGTACTTCTTCCAGAGCAGCTTGGGCGTCAGGGTCTGGTAGACGGTCTTCTGCTTGCCCTCGGACCCGCCGCCGCCACGGCTGCTCTGCACGATCTTGGCACTCTCCATCTTGTCATCCCACGTGCCGGACAGGATGTAGTGCGCTTGGCCGTCGGCGTCCATCACCACGCCCGTTACCTAGCGGTGAATGGGGGGCTGAAGTCATTGGAGGGCCATCCCAAAGGATAAAGGTTCACACCAGCTGATCAGTCAATTTAACCAATCAGCTGTTGTTTGGAAACAACATTTGATTAAAGAAGAGAATATCATATTGACCAGTAGAGGGCATCACTACCAAAGCAATTAATTTCTGGTACTTTACAAATGGCACACCTTAAGGTCTGGGCTACCTGAGTGGCTAACCAACCTCCCTCCTTTGTAGTGTGGAGCTCACCTTGCGTGGGACGTCCCGGGAGAAGTAGCTGTACGGGGAGAATTTCAGCTGACAGGTCTCTTTGGTCCTGTGGTTGATGATGTCGATGTCCCCTGACTGCAGAGAGAGAGAGAGAGAGAGAGGGAGAGAGATGGGAAGAGAAGAAGAGATTGTGAGAAGTGAGAGAAAGAAGGAAAAAGAAATGGGTCATTGAAAGGTACACAGATTATGGAGGGAGAGAAAGAGAGAGATGGTGAGAAGCAGTAATGGAAAAAAGTCAGAGAGCGACAGACAGGGGGTAAGCAAGGAGAGTCAGGGACTGAAATCACAGTGAAGGGGTGAGGGACCCCCACAGTCCAAATAGTGAACAGCCACTAAATTAAAAGCTCCCAGGAGTCCAGCCGAGGTGAGTCTAAGATGAGGTGGTCGGGGGGTGGGGTGTAGATTGTAGGCATAAAAAATGGGGTGGGCAATCACAAATGCGGAAGCGTGCCTCCACACCCAGAACAGGGCCCCTGTGGACCAGGCGCTCTATTTGTGTCAGCTGCACTGCTCCATCGGCAAGGAGCAGCTATTTTTGGAAACGAAACTGGGGTAAATCCAATGAGACGCCGAGGTGCCCAGATGGACAGAAGAGGAGAGAGGCTGTAGGACCGTGCATAAGAAGAGCAT
The DNA here is from genome assembly GCA_026780845.1 of Petrocephalus sullivani. Taxonomy (NCBI): domain Eukaryota; kingdom Metazoa; phylum Chordata; class Actinopteri; order Osteoglossiformes; family Mormyridae; genus Petrocephalus; species Petrocephalus sullivani. The sequence goes on from JAODKM010000039.1 coordinate 36,107,132, forward strand.
GCGAGAAGCATGTGAGGAACATGCGAGGAGCATGAGAGGAGTATGTGAGGAGCAAGTGGGGGGCATGAGAGGGCACAGACCTGGTCGATCCACAGCTTTCCCACGATGATGTTGTGCACGGTGGACGTGACCTTATGCCACACATAGTGGTTCCCCGAGGCGTGGAACTGCAGGTGGATGGCACCTGCAGAGAAGAAGCCGATTAAGCCGCTTTCACAAGAAATATAAATATAAAATGAGAGAGCTTCAAATGTCAGACAACAGGGCTGCACAATGCCCATCCTGGGGAGTGTAATGCCAGCCTGGGCTCTTAACTAATTACTCTACCGCAGTAATTAACTGGATAAGTCACCTCACCTAGTGTATCAGTGTTAATCAGTTTCTAATTAAAACAAGTACTCTAAAACATGCAGGATTACTGTCTTCCAGGAGCGAGTGCATCCCTAATGCAGAAACACGGAAAGTGTGTGGGAGTTGGGCAGGGAAGAGAGGCCGCCAGCTCCTTGGCTGGGACTCCTGGATGTATGTAGGGTCACATAAAACACCACGTTTACACCACTGTGATTCATCCCACAATCCCTGTGAACATTTCTTTGGTCAAATCATCTTTTCAACCAAATTTAGATCTGCCGGGGAAGGGGCTGGAATCAGTTTAGCCTGATGGAGTGCTCAGTGGAGGAAATGACCTCCAGCAGGGTGACATTGTTTCATTTTACGCCACCCTTCAGTCTGGGGGGGTTTATGTTACAAACCCTCTTCTCAGGGGTCCACACACAGCAGTGAAAAAGTACCTCTCCCTCCCAGAATATTTTTCTTCCCCAGCTGCAATAATAGAGTCAGCACCTCATACAGAGGCTGTTATTAGTCGTTGTTGCTGCTCCTCTGATTAAAAGCACAATCAGCCAGCAGGATGTCAATCACACCACTCAGTTAGCCACTTTAGTCGTGTCAAGAACACTGGTGGGGAAAAGAGATCCCTGCTGTTGGACCCATACAGAAAACATCATCTGAAATGGCCCAGTTAATTATGCAGAATATGTATTTGTACATCCAGTTACTTTGGGAGACAGTTTCTCATAACATAAGAGAAAGCGACACTATTTCCTGCACAGAGAAGCAAAAGGCTCTGTTGCTGTGTGAGAGGTGTGGGGGCTTTCAGGCAGGCTTCAGAAGGCTGAGGAGATTCCCACTGATGAAGCGGGGGGTGGGGGGCGGGGGCAGTGTGAGACCAATGAGACAGCATTACCGTGGAGATGCTCTGCTGACACACCACCTTACCCAGAGGCATGATGGACAGGTATTTTCCACGGAACTTGCTGCTGATGGTAATCTCCTGCCACAGCGTCCAGCCACGCAGTGACTGTACGTGGTGGGCTGCCGCCGGGGGGTGGTGACTAACCTAAGGGGGCATACCAAAGTGCACCATGGGGCTCAGCCACTCCTCCAAGGGTCTGCCCCCAAACTCTCCATGTCACCGTTTCATCACATCTGTTAGGTTCATTTTACGGTTTAGGTCTGTTTGATTTTGCATCTCTGAGTATGGGCTTGTTGCTGGTCAAACAGTAGGAGGCACTCACAACCTGACTGGATACATTATAATGAATGAATCAACCAAGATATTGACTGAGCTCAGAATAAAACCGGCTGGTGCTTTAATAATAAAGAGTGGGCCTCTCCCTATGCATGCCATCCAGACTGTCAGTCTGCGTGTCCGTTATTCTTATTTTCTTTACTTATTTCCATCACTTATTATAGGGCGCTTTCAGGGAAACTCATTTCGGTGTCTGCATCTACTGGCGCTTGCTGTGCTGTTGTGTGTTCAATAAATACATTTTGATTTAAATTTCCTGTGACCCCCCCAATCAGCCCCAGCTTCACCTGCTCGCAGAGGGAGCGATAGCCATACTCCTCCAGCCGGTCCAGCTCGTAGGTCTCCCCCAGGAGTGGGTTGAAGGGCTTGGCCGTGCGGTGCACAGTGGTGGAGTAGGAGGACACGGAGAAGGCCGCCACGTAGCACAGCTGCTCCAGGGAGCTGTCGCAGCGTGCCGCCTTGTCCAGCAGCTCGTGGTACTCCAGGTCCTCCGTCAGCCGCTGCAGCATGGACAGCGGCTCATTGAAGTTCACCTGTGGAGAGGTGGGCAATGGTGGGTCATTTATACCCACAATGCATCACAGTTCCTGACCCTCAGCCAATAAGAGTGCAGATTTGGGGAAGCCGACTCACGGGCATGGGGATCTTGGAGAGCTCCTTGCCAATGCAGTTCTTCATGATGCTCCACAGGTTGAGCGAGTAGTTGGGCTTGTCCGGGATGCGGGTTCGCCTGGTCCTGCGCAGCTCCTTCCCCGCAGAGGAGTCATTACAGGTGGGGGACACCTGTGGGAAGGAGCGCTGTCACTCACTCGTGTGGCTCGATGCACAGGCAGCAGGCGGCAGGGCAAACAAAGGTGAGATGAGATAATAGGTACCGCCAGCAGTGGGTGACGACTGCTGCAGACTAAGCGGGCCGCTAATGGACCAGGGGACTGAGAGGATGGAGCAAATGTGGCTCTGCCATCTAAGGGCCAGAGGCAGTGCAGCTACTGAGAGATTCGGGTGGGGGTCCAAACGCAGCAAATGCTAGAGGCATACCTGTGGGACCGCAGCTGCGTCCAGTGCAGGTGGCCACACCGATTCAGCTTACATAGGGAACTGAATATCTCCTAAGTGCCAAGCTATTTGTTATGCTAATAAGGCTAACAGCTTCCAGCTATTCTCATGTCTATAAATAGTGGAAAGCTGGTCAAGGTAATAGGCCCCAGAGACCATTTACAGTGCTGTGTGTTTGTGGTTCCTCACATGGAAGATGACAGAGGATGAAACACGCTGGCTGCCTGCTCCTCCATGTGGGGCAAAGCTCACCCAAAATCCGCAAGTGGGGTCACATCCAAGCACTTAAATCACACCTGAGAACAACAGAGAATCGAACGAAAGGCGCTTAAACCTGCCTACTGCCTGTCCCGCCTACTGCCAGAGCAGCGGGGGTCTAAGCTGGCCGGGAGTCATTTTTAGTGCTCCAGGCAGAGCAATGTGACGAGGATGACTTGGAGATCCCGAATCAGCCACATTACCACCTTTAACAAATGAGCGTGACGAGCCCCCCAGCCTCAGCTTTGACGCACTCATCAAAGCCCGTGGAAATGCGCTGTCAGCACCCCACAAGCGGCATAAACTCCACTGGAATTCGCCACTAAAATTAGAGCTGCCAGATGTAAAAGGCTTTAGCCAAAAATGACATAAAAAATTACTGGGGGGTAAAATGATGTGGCTAGTCAAGAAAATAGCACATTAGCCCCCCATCTTTTCACCTGCCTTTCCCCCGGGGCCTTGGCACTTCAGACTTCAGTAGCATTAAGGCAATGACAGAAGCCAGGTTAACTTTAGTCCCTGTTTCAGTACCATGGCTTAGGGTAAAGGATACTGCATGATTGCCGTTTCTTGGAAGTGATGGTCAGGTGACCCTTGTTATTCTGTTTCATTGGCTACCCCTGTCTCATATGTATATACATATAAACCACAGGAACAGCCCCATCCTCCAAAAACCCTGCCATTATTCGTCTGAGGTATAATTTGTAGAGTTTCTGCTATATACATTTTGCAGGAGCGGTCTGCATGTTACAATGCATGTTATGCATGTTGCAATGACGCGACTCTCAATTCGGTGGGAAAAAAGTGGAAAAGTGGATTTAACTAGTAATGTTAAGATTTTACCTTTTTACCATTTATAAGAACATTCGCAATGCAACATAATTCTCCATTGATGTTCAATTAATTATTATCATTAATATATTGTGAAATAATGTTCCACCTAACCTAACATTAACATAATACTGGCAAAGTCACTTCAATAAACATCAGTAAAATAACTGCCAATTATGTTTATACAAGTATAAAAATATTTCCCCAAGAAGTGAAATGTGCTTGATGTTGATGAAGAAGTCAGGTGGACGGCACTGCTGAAAAAAATCAACTTTAGTCTATATTCTACAGGGTTGTGTCAAGGGTGCGACGATTAGTGGAACATGCTGACCCCAGGCCCAGCATTCTGACTGCTCTTATGCCTGCCACCCCTCCCCTTTACACGAGGCACCGATGTCACCACCCCTGGCACACTTGGCTCTCCTCTCCAGTTGTGGTCCCTCGCATTTGTGTGCCATCATTAGTCTGTTTCTTCAGATAGCTGCTTGTTGATACCCTGACATGTGCTCCCAGTAACTCAATGACCGACTCTTGCAGTAACAGGCACACGTTAGCCGATTTCCTCATGTGAGCAACATCTAGCCTATTAGCTTCATATACGACCTGATTTGAGAAGATTATTCTGCAGCTCTCGTAACAACAGACACCCCGCCATCGGCCACCCGACAGCATGGAGCAAAGGAAAGGGCCTCACATGGTCGTCATGGTTCCAGTCGCTGGGGTGACCTCCGCTTGCTCCGCTCAGGTTGCTTACAGATCGTCTGAAATGCACAGAACTCAGCAAAGTCATGGGCAGGGTCTGAGTAATCATTTTACACAGACGCGTGTGAACTCACACGTACTCTGAGTGAGACGAGCAGGGCAAGAGTGAAAGAGAACAGCGGGAAAAAGATAGGGATAGAGAATGATGGAAATAGAGAGAGAGAGAGAGAGAGAGAGAGAGAGAGAGAGAGACAGACAGACAGACAGATAGATAGATAAGGTTCACACAGAACACAGGAGAAAACACACATACATGCAGATGCAGACAGGCGCATCTAACGAGCCTCTATCCACTTTCATCCTCCCCTCGACCATCAAGGAAGCTACTGACAGGACAAGGATGCTGCTGACTGGACAACAGCAACAGGCTGACCCAGATCTATCAAGTCGATAAGTGGGATGCCACAGAGGGAGGCTGACAGCTCTGCGTTTGGCTCCAAAGACGGGACAGGCAGGGCAAAAAAACAGAAGCTCAAAACAGAGACATGGGAGAAACAGGGCGGGGAGGTTGGGGGGGGGGTGAGCCACTCGATCGCTGTAGTGACGATGCCCGCGGGCACCAGCTCACCTGTGCTGGGTGTGGTCTGTGGCAGTCACGGTGATAAAGGCAGGTGCGTCCTCCATGGCATCAAAGTACTCCGTATCCTCATCTTCGTCGCTGGCTTCCCCTTTCTGTGGCCGTTCGCTGCCTGCAGGAGGGGTGTAAGGGACATGGTGACCCCGCCGCAGGGGGAGGATGCAAGACCAGCTGGGTGTGGCTAGCCAGTCCTGATAGGTGACATACTGTAACAAGTCACATCTACAAAGGTGACTGTGTTTTCAAACGAGGTGTGAAAACCGACCAAAGGCGGGACCTGGTGGGCTTTTACGGTCGACAGAGCCCCGGTATCTCGCTATCCAGCTGTTGGAACGCTCTGGAAGCACGAGGAGAACATCAGCTGCAGCTGCAGGGGAAACTGGAACCCAACTGGCGGCCCGCACAAGGGCTCGGGGTATGTAACGCAGAATTTGACAGTTCGAAGAATCGGTTACGCCACCTGCGCACAGGTGGGTAGTAAACTAAGCTAGGTAAACATGGCTGTCGCTCAGTCAGAAAGCCCGCAATGGCCAATGGGTCATGAGAGCAAAGCAGAGAGCGGCCAGGAGGGCCGGCAGTGAGGGGGCCTCACCCTTGGCCGGGGCGGGAGAGACGGCGGTGGCGGGCGCGTTGGTGGTCAGCGGAGGGCCCTCCCTCCAAGCCCTTTCCAGGGTGTTGTGCTGCTTGGCCAGCTGCTCGATGGTCTCCTCCAGACGGCTGCGCTGCTCGCGCTCATGCTGCAGGGCGCGCTGCCATCGCCGGCTGTGTGTCTCCGCTAGGTCCAGGAAGTCGCGGCACGCCTGCACACACACCAGCACGGCACGGCGTCACTCAGCCGCTCGGCAGCTTCGCCGCGCCTCTTAAAACCTCCCTTTATACTTCAGATAATGTTGTTATCTGAAAACATTTCTATCACTACCAATGATTTCAATAGCTTCTCGGTGGACGGGCCGCGGTCTGAATTCAACAAGTTCTGATGGCAATTCTCAGCAATGCCAAAGTTCAGGGAAAATAAAAATGAAAGTGCAAGGCTGATGATTTATGACTCACAATCTTAGTTTATTTTAAATAACTTTCACATTAAACATGAGAACTGGAAAAGGTTAAAGGGTTATTAAAATTGTATTATTAAAAAACAGACTCACATAAATCCTAGAATATTTTCAAATATCCTTCTGACATTTGTGCTTACTAATTCCTATTGTGAAAACTGGGAGCTAAGCCCCGATCCGGTGGATCAGGTCAAGGTTGTGGGCGGCTGATGTTCTAGAGCCTGTGAGCTGTGTTTGGCCCAGCGACTTGCCTGTTAAACAGGAGTCACCCACTGAGGGGCCATAGGGCTGTCAGACATGTTGATACCTTTTTAATGAAAACAGCCCTCGTGCAGCACGCCTAGTTTGGATTCTCTGAATGAATGGGTCCGTGGCATTGCGAGGTGTGTGCCCGTATTTGGACAAGCTGCATTACATCACCGGCGTCCTCAGCGACACAGTGCTCAGAGTTCCATCAGAAGAATGCGGGCATTCATATGACGGGCGCGTTTTTGTTGTCCCCGTTACCCCAGAACAGCCACAACCCTCTGTAAGGCAGCTTCTCTGCTCTCCTCTCAATGTGAAGTACAAAAAAACAATATCATGCACTCCATCCATGCAAGACTTAGGCGCCACGATCTGCCTTGCATTTAAATGAGTATAGATAGTTAAATGGAAAGCTGGTTCACAGTCTGTTGAAACAGTGCATGAAGCCAGTCCACCCAAGGACGCACTATAGGTACAGCGCTACAGCGACTCGGGCCTCTGACCACACCCTCTGCCACCTCTCACCCCTGTGCCATGCCCCCCCCCCCCCCCCCCCCCCCTCGCCCCCGCCCACCCGCCCCCGCCCGCGGGGCCGGGGGGGGGGGGGGGGGCGCGG
>JAODKM010000039.1:36139137-36151216 GCA_026780845.1 Petrocephalus sullivani
ACGTGGGGGGGGGGGGAGGGGGGGAAAGAGGCAGAGGATAAGGCGGGGTTACACCGGGGCGGGGCGGGCGGGGGCTCGCTTCTGATCACAGTTTGACGTGGAGGCAGAGGGCGATCCCCTCCATCCCTCCCTCATAGCTAAGGCTGGTCTAGGGCAGCCTCACTGTCCTAGCTGGGTGAATCAGTGGGGATCGTGGCCGGTCAACGACCAGTCACCAGATGGCAACGGCTGTTTCCCTGGCCTTCGATTTAAAAACACACTGCATAAATCCAGACAATGGAGACATTAGCCTCACATCCGGCACCCCCCAACAGTGATATAACACGACATGTTCATGCATACATTAACAGCAGGGACAGAAGGAGGTCATTCCTACAGACTGCATCACGGAGAGACACTGCAAAGCCAGCTAGTGAAGTAATCCTCATGTTGTCCTGTTTATGGGGGTCAGGGTGACTTGATATAGAACGGTATCTCTCAGTAAAAAGACCCCAATCCAGTACGGAGCAAGTCAGTAGAGATGAGTAAAATGAGCGATACAACAATGCTGATGCTGACATGGGAGTGTGCACTTGCGTATGCTTGGGGCGGGGGGGGACTAAAGAAGAATGCTCCCCCCCTTGCAAAAAACATGGTTTCTTCCATGTAGAAATTCCAGTGCCACAATGCAACGATCTGTGCATTACAGTGAATTCTGTGCAAGGAAGGTCAGAGGTTAATTCCTCTCATACCTTGATTAAAAAAAGAGAGAAAGAGAGTGAGACTAGCAACTTTGTAACAGGAGTCCATATTATCACTCAACTGCAAAAATGTGAAAGAAACATGGGGAAACAGACTTCAACACGAAGCTGGCGACCAGCCAACAAAACATCATGGCAGCAGAGACTGACCTGCCGTCACCACGATCTATTCCAAAGCTCTAAAGCTCACACACGGACAATGATGGTGGCCAGAGTCCAGTGCAGGGTTCTGCCGTGCGTCGAGAGCAGGAAGGGGGAGAGCGGCGGCAACGGGAATGCACGAGCAAAGAGCCGAAAACAACAGAGAGCAACAGTCAAGAGGCAGGCAGAAGACCTCGGACCACGAAGCACCAGGTCCTCCAGGTAAAGAACAGCCTGACCTGGAGCTCCCCGAATGAAGAGCAGCCACCCGCCAATGAGACCAGCAGATAAATATAAGGTGCAAAACTGGTTACAAAACACACCCCATCACATTAATTTCAAAATTGGACCTTGTTTTTGGGAGCATAAAGACCTAAACAAGGAGCATGAGATTAGATTTGCTTCTTCTAACCCACAGCATCGTCCCTGTTGTCCTTGTTTGAGGTGGCGCATGAAGGGCTCTGTGAATCAGAGCTCGATGAAGCATAACGAGAACCCAGCGGGACACAAGTTGCCATTCATAATGTCACAGCCACTAGACGCACGGCTAGTCGTTACAAAATCCACTGGAAGCTGCGACCAATCGTAATGCAACAACTACTGTACATGAAAGAGTTGATTGATGTGACCATTCATAAAAACAGAGAAATTAAACAAAATATTCATAAATTCATCAGAAAGAAACATTTATAAATCAATGGAATGGAACACATAACTTACACAAATCACCTGAATAAAACACGTGACCATTTATAAAACACACTGCAAGGGGATATGTGATAATTCATAACACAGCAGAATGGAACACCAAACATTCATAAATCACCAGAATGGAACCTGTGACCATTCACAAAAACGCTCTGCAACAGGGGATTCAGAACAGCTTGATGCAGGAAGCAACACAATATAGGGCTCATGGGTGTGACCAAGCTCTGATAGCCTTGTGGTCAGACCTGAACCTGCTCAAAGCATGAGAGTGCAATGGGGGAGAAGAGGAAATGGGCCATTTAAACCTGGATGACATGGGGCCAGTTCCTCCACAGAGAAACACCTCCCAGCAGGCAGACTGACCACCCTACTCACGCAGCTCCTTCAGACCTGTTAGTGACCCACAGCACCCCACCCGTGGCAATGCCCCCTGGAGACCCCACCAAACAGACAGACAGGGGCACGCATTCGACTCTCGAAACACAGCAGCACGACAGACAGGATCGCTTTAAACGACAGACTGTATCCCCAAGCTGGAGCAAAAAAAAAGAAAAAGCACCATCTGTCACACTTTACAACATATTGGAATATGGGGAATAAAAATATCAGAGCAGGCTCAGATATGTTAGACAGGGAAGCAGGGTGGTACCAAGGAAAACAGTATAATGCCTTTCCTTATGAGCTTAATTAATATTACTGCATAAAAAATGCTCCCAGCAGAGAGCAAACACATCCAACAGAAATCTGCAGCACTAAAACCCTCTACTGTGCCTCTGACCAGTCAAACTAGCACCAGATTCCTCCACCCCCCCAAAAAAAGGAAGAGTAACAATAGAGATCCTGCCCCGGCTTTACAGAGAACACCAACAACCTTCAGCACACTGAAGAAATAACTCACGGAAGCGCTGTCCGAGACGGACGACTCACATACTCTTGTGAAAGGCGTCCTCTGGCAGCCAATGCTCATTTACATATGCTCAGATGGCAGGAGAAATAGCTGCTACTTACACACGGGGGCCACGGAGACCCATCCGAGTGAGTTGTGCGTTTCCCTCTCAGCTGTCCAGACTGAATGAAATTCTTAGGGGGCAGATGAACAGGCGTCCTCCCATCAGCCCACCGCACGGCGCCGCGCCACTACACTAGCTCAGCCGCTGCTACTGAATGAGCCACGGCGTGAGGGGCTTACAAGGAAGAGAGAGGAAGCGAGGGAGAGAGAGGAGTAGACTGAGCGAGGGAGCACTGGGGGGGAGAGGGAAACAGTGCAGGGAGACGGGAGGCTAATTCCTCTCAGCAGTTAACGGTGGGAATCGCAGATCGATCCGTCACCCGCAGTGTCATGTCCGCCGTTCTGGTACAGCGGACAGACACGGGCGAAGGGGGCGGCGGTGGGGGCGTCACAGTTTTCCCCGTGTCACCAAATGGACCCTGCGCTCAAGGACTGCCCTGAGCCCTGTGACCTTGGTGAAACAAACAAATAAATTAAAAAAGGAGGGGTGTGAGTCAGGTGACTGCTCACATGATAAGCAGAGACTAGCAAGAAGCCAGGGGACGTCCGACACACACGGCTTCCCCTGCTGAAATAGGCTAGCTGCTCCCCGCTTTGTGCTCCTCTAATGAATTCGCACTGCTGGCTGGCCTGGGGAAAATACTCCCTTAACGAGGCCCATATGTATCTGGAGGAACCCTCTGCCTCCCCCAGCTCACCTATCTCACAGCACAGCTCGATTAAACTGCTCATAAATACACCGACAACGGCCGTGAGGGTGGCTAGAAAACATAGTCAAGCGCTCATCTCAGCCAGATCACCTGACAGTACAGAAATAGGTTTGTTCAGAAGACTGGCCCAGCTTCATTAGATGCCAAGTCTGCAGGTATAGATTCATTATCTGCACAGTGGTATGGGTTCATCCCTGGAAGCCCCGGTGGAAGCGGCTGGAAGCACCACCCTGCCGCGACACAGGATGTCTAACAGCAGAGCCTATGGGAGAACCGGCCCCACAACCCCAGAACCGGCCCAAGCACTGGGTACGCCCGCTCCTGCCTCAGGAGCAGAGCGCCATCTCAGGGACACTATATTTAGATGCATATATATTTAGAAACATAGCCAGAGACTTGTGCTCCGCTTTGCCTTCACACTACAGTGCAGCATCCACCCAGCCACAACTCGTGGGGACTTTCATGAGACAGTGCTGCCACCTTCCTGTGAAAAAGAAGAGGTAACACAAACAAGGGCCAGGATGCCTTCAAAGGTCAAAAGAGGCTAGCAGCCATCAACTCATGGTATTTATGTACCAGGACATAATCCTCATTTTCCCATAACAGACAGCTACAGAAACTGTCATATAAGGATAGCATTATAAAGCAGCAGATAGAACGCAGGCGTCAAATTTCCGGGGTTTAATTCCTTCCCTGGCTCTGCATATAGTGTGAATATCTTCCCCGTCTTCATGTGAGTTTTTCATCATAGTCCAAAAAAAGATGCAGTTTAGGTGGCCTGCTGTCTCTAAATTGCCCAGGGTGTCCTCTGCCCCAGGCCAGGAGATTCCTGGGGCAGACTCCAAGGACAAAGTGGGTCTGTGTTCAACAGATCTTTAATGGAAGACTGGAGGATGCAAGGCTTTACAGTAGAATGTCTGATTACTGAATGTAATCGTGTCATTGCTTTGTGTGGGCTCCTCCTTTGGCAAAAAACTCAATAGAATGTTGAACTATAAATAGCATCTTCTAATTTGCTTAAATCAACAAAAGAAATCATTTTTGACAGCGAGCTCAATGTTTTGACAGTAGAAGGAATGACCTAAAATCTCGATTCTTTCCGCCAGCAAATGAACACCCTACAGGTATAAACTGCATCCAGACCAAAGGCAGAGCTGGGTTATGGAAGCATGTGATTTCCCATTCCGGTCCCTTTCCAATACACTGATCGTCTGCCACGGTCACCTAGGGAGACGAGACATGGCTCATCCCATTAAAGTCTCCCCAGACATCCCAGATTTGTGAAGATGCCATAGAACAGGACTGTGTCCCCAGTCATATGGGTGTCTCTGTAAGCTCAACATTCTGGCCCTGCTCACATCCCAAGGAGGGAAGGACTGTGGGCCAAATAAAGGCCTGCCGCTGCAGCCAGGAGAAACAGTACAATTGGCTGCAAGATGCTCCCACTTACATGGAAACAATAATCTAAAGGCTGGAACAATCTGACAGGGCAATTTGCAACAGGTGCCCAAAGAGATGAGAAGGCAGAACAGACCAAATCCGTAACCTGATATGATTTAAGGGGGGTAAACAGGGGTGTCTGGGGGGCAGATCCAGGGGACAGCACTTCACAGGAGCCCTTGAATATATTAAATTACACAAAAAAATTGGGCATGGGGGGCAAAGGTCACATTTTATCAAAGAACCCAGAATGTCAAGGTACATCCCTGGGGATGACACTATCACACAACGCATAGTGGCTTACGGAAACAAATTTATTCAAATAATTAAAAACCTGAAAAGTAAGCAATTTCTCAGCAATTTCTGCTCAGTTAATGGTCCTAAAATCTGCTGAGGGATCTGTATCCTACTCTTCTTGCTCAGCCCAGCTGGCTCTGTAGAGGACCTCACCACAGGAGAGCATGTGAAGCAGTGATTAAGTTGAAGAGCCCAAACTATTTTTGGCAACCTCACACATTTTAGGACTTTTGTCCCAGACCTTCACCTTTTATTGGACAAATTACCTACAAACAAAACAATATAAGATAACTGCACATAGAAACATAGACTGCACTTATTACCAATGACCTATTTTGGGCCACTTTACATTAAGTATCTGCCATCACATCACCAGGACTGAACCAGCTTATTCTGGGTCTGAAATTCATTGTACTCTGAAGGAGAGTTTCAAATACAATAGAAAGCCATTTTCTGAAATCTGCCAGGAAGTTCAATTGCACCTTTCCATAAAATCGGGGCCCCGGACACGCCTGGGTGTTTTTGCAGGGTTCATAAATCCTTAACGAGGAAGGCGTGAAGGAAAGAATGGAATATGGCATGAGAGAAACAGGAGACAAGGGCTCGGCTACAGTAGCAGCCAGCCAAGAGAGCGAGAGCATCGCATGTAGTTTAATTGGTCTAACCACCATCCACATGCTGCCATCTCCAAGGCCAAGGCTGCCTGGTGTGCTCGTTCAACCAGGACAGGAATCTAAGGTGCCACAGAGATAACACCGATTTTTTAAAGTCATTCTGGTCCAGACGGCACATATACAGCATGATAAAACAGCAGCTGTTCAGGCTGTTCAGCAAGTCCATATTTAAACATACATGCAGTTAGTCTATTGTCTTCACTCCTGGTCCTGCAGGCCCAGTTAAATTAATCCACTTTTTTCTCACTGAACTGATTTACCCTTTAGTTACTGTCATATAATGAAAATTAGGGCATACTGGATGACCATTAAAGTTGGCTAAGCATCAGCAGATAATAAGCAATTATGTCTCTTTAAATGTTGTACAAGAAAACCACATTTATAGCTGAGGATTATTAGCAAGTTTGGCTAAAGAGTTGTCATTACACCACCCAAAAACATTTTCTAAACTCCCTGTATCCTGCAATAGGCTCTATCAAAACGGGAGAAGGTATGTGATAAACCACAGTCAGTATTCATAATGAATACATTTGCCAGTATACAGATTACATACACACGCTATTATGCCAATACATGATTGAGGATATATACAGTTTTGGACACTCTTTACAGTTGAAGACCAACAACAATCTGTACCCAATCCTGAGGGCATAGTGCGCCTAGGAGACAGCTTGGTACGGAACATGCTTGGGATGTGGCGACAACCAAATTTGGGATGACAGACTGGGACCAGTCACAGAAATGGCAAGCGTCTCCAATGAAAGGTACATGAAGTGAGACATTCCGTTTGGGAGTGAAACTTTTCATTCATGTTTGTTTGTGCTTCCCTGAAGCATGATTACTTGTTGAGAGAGCGCCCTCTAGTGTCAATACCAAAAAACAACATGCTGTTTGCAGAACCATCTTCAGTGCCAGTACAATGTAAGGAGGCAATGACTAATGAGTCATGTGGAACCTCATCATAATAGGCATACCACATGCAGAGCTAAAGCGTAATGATGTTCTAGAGCCTAAGAGCACTAATCGTTGCAGTATGTTACACTACTCCCCCCATATAACATTCCTAGTATTCTGCTGGCACTGTGTAACTATTATGCTGCAAGGATATTAACATTGTACAACTTATTAAACTTATTAATCCTTCTTACTGTGACATCAGCCTGTAACCATTATATAGCTTTATTGTATGAATACCTTATTGCCAATACACAACCCTGTAACATAAGCACCCCACTAATGCGATATAGCGCCCCTACAACAACAGCTCAGCTGTGCAGCACATCTCGAGTACATTTGCACACCCTTAGGACTGTACAGCTCCACCAGGACAGCAGTCCATTAATGACGAACAAACAATGTTCTCTATTAGCAGCCCATTAGCACAACATAGCCTTTCTATGCTAACAGCCCATTAGCAGTATTTGGTTGCACTCCACTCGGCGCACACAGACACAAAAGCGGCGGGGGGGCACCCTGCACTCACCAGACTGGTCGTGCATCATGCGGATAGCCTTAGCCTTGGCTAGCTCCAGGGCTGTGACCCAGCGCTGGCGCTCCACCTCAGAGCTGGCCTTCAGGTGGTAGGTGCGGCCGCCGCTGCTCAGGACGATGTTGCAGGCGTCCTCTGTGTCGATGTGCGCAGTGGCCAGGTTGATGGTCCCCCGACAGGTGTGTGCCATCTCTGCTTGGGTCCTGTGGTGCGAGCACACCACACACACACACGCATACACACAGACAGACAGGGACAGGAAGGTGGTCAGTGTTGCATCTCAATTCCCCAGGTTCTCCTCTCTAGACCAGCAGCCACAGAGAATTGTACCATCTAAGGGTACAGCTATACATATCCTGTAACTAGAGCCGTAATTTAGGGAAGATGGCTTTGAATAAACGGTGCATGTTTTCCACTTTCCTCTTGTGGGATAAAGCCAACATTTAAGTTACAGGCCTTGTCAAGAGTGGAGATGTTGAGTCATGAAATGGTGTGGAACAAAAGCCCCAGTGGGGTGAATGTGACGTGACTAGGACCCAAAGCAAATAGGGAGGGGTTAAGGCAGATAACACCTGGGACGAGAGGTTGGGCAGAAACAACAAACAGGATGGAGAGAGGTATAAAACCTCAAAGCCAACCGATTTTAAAAGCAGATAATGGGCCTACCGCTGCACTAAAAGGACTGACTGTTGTACCTTTGACCTAACCCAGGTCTTATCCTGAATTGCTTTACTAATGTAGGTGTAAACACTAAACCTGCAGGACACTAATTTTTATCAGGAAAGCCTGAGGTCACATTTAGAGCAAGTTGGCATCATCTTCTTTTCTGCAAGCAAGTCTTTTCTGGGCTGATGTACAAGATGGGGGAGTTGCTGGCAAAGCACTCATTTAGGACAGAAAAGAACAACGTGTTCCTCAGGTGCATGTGTGCATGCTCCTGGGCAGCCATCGAGTGAAATATCAAACCCCTGCCCTCTGTGTCCCCACTCCTCCCCCACCTTGCAAAAATACCAGCTGTGAGGGGGTGGGGGTCAAACTGAAAACCTCAGGGGTAATACAGTCTGGCTGCAGAATCAAGAAAAGCCACACAACAGCCACAAATAGTCCCAGCTGGAAAAGGACCGAGAGGGACGGAAGGAGGACTGATGGAGGTTGGAAATCACAACTAAGGACAGTCGCAGGAATTAAAGAAACGCAAGGTGGCTGGATATGGCCCCCAGTTACCTTCAAACATTACGATTGCCTAAGGAGTGTGTGGCCCCCCCACCAAAAATCCCACCCAATGTGGCCCAGCTTGGCCTGGGGCAGCTTCCCTCAGCCACGAGTGGCCAAATATACCTATCAGGAGCCCTTGAGCACCCAGTTGATAGGCCGTTTCACATGGATGGACTGAGGTGGATGCAGACTGAGAGAGAGCAGTTTCACGGGCAGAAGGCGGCAGGCAGAAGAGCAGACTGGCAAAGACGAACAGGGCAGAGGGACTTCTGAAAATAGCACCAGGCATCCAAGCAAAACCAAAGCTTACTGTCAGGAGAGCTCACTGCTTTTAGTTCGGCAGAAGCACTACACAGAACCCGGTTGGTCTGCATCCTGGAACAGCCTGAAAAAGTCAGTCTGGTTCCAGTCCAGACCCCTTGTTCAGCAAAGCAATCAACGCATGCGCCGCAGTCAGAATGTAAAAGGCAAGGCACTGGAAAAGCCAACCAGGGCACAGAACACAGATTCCGTTACGTTGCATAAAATTCCTTGTTGTAAGCTACAAGTTGATTGGTGGATGTGCAGGACTGCTTGACAGGTGATTGGTGTATTCCTCTGCCTGGCTTGTCAGTGCTCCTCCCCCATGCTGCAGTGAGCCCCAGCATTGCATGCAGTTGGGTGATCATAGGCTCCATGCCCCCAGGCCACTGTTTATAAGCATCCAACCCCCATCCCAGATGCATGCAGTCTGAAGCTGACATAGGGCTCTGTGACTGCATGGCAAAGTGAGCTATGCCTGTAGCTGGCTCAGAAACAATGGCGCGGTGTGGGCGTGGTGGCTGTTACCTGTCCCTCCCCAGTGCGCACATCCTCATAAAACACACATCCACAGAGCTGGGGTGCGAGAGAACAGAACAGCTTTTCAGACACACTACAGACACACAAGGTGGGGGCAGGTGAGAGGAGGGGGGCCTGATCCAGGTTGCGTTACATCATCCTAAATTACACATTTAGATGTCTGAGCACCCAAAGTGGACAGATTTAGGGTAAAACTGACTCGCTGGATCAGTACTCCCCCAAAACTAGCAGGAATGAGACAGAAAAACAGACAAGGAAAGACACAGACATTTAAAGCAAACAACAATGAAAATGAACAACACGGGTGTGAAGACTATGTATACGAAACAAACAGGAACACGAGTTTCTAAACTGGCAGAGTTTAGAAAGGTTCCTCAGCAGTTTCAGTCTCAGGTTTATAGCTGCCCAGGGCCTAATGACAAGAAAGCTGCCCATTCACATCTCCCAAGGGACCCAGCTTCTGCACCCTTTAGCAAGACACTCAAGCAAAATCTTTGTATAAATGGGTAAAAATGACTATTAAGCAGATAAGCTGGCAAATGTAAAAGTCCAATTAATCTGACAAACTTTCATTTCCCAGATAATCTAACCTGTTCTTTGTATCGCATAATCAATAAATACCATATTTGACTTCAGTCTAATAAGACCAGAGGAATCAGTCTAAACTGATGCAATTCATCCTCTGAAAGCCCTGTTTTTTCCACCCTGATCCTGGCATCCATCTATTCATGAGTCTTATAACTGCTTGTGCTGGTCAGGGTTGTGGGTGATCCTGGCAGACCGGGGCAGCTTGCTGTAGACCTCTGAGAAGGGTGAATTATCCCAATTACTGTAACGACTGGCTTAAATGTTTAAGCGCTCAGGCAGACTGAAAACACGCTTATGCACCTTTCTGCCAAGCATGGGCCCAGGTGATCCCAGTCCTTGGGTATGAAGAAGCTCATCAGAAACCAAACCCCCAGGAGAGAGGGGCCTGCAGGCAAGATGGGCCCACATTTGGCCTGGGGTGGGCCTTGGCCAGGCAGGAAAAGAGGAAGAGCGTTGGCAGTGGTAAAGTTAATGCTGAGTAATCTTTATCAGGGTATTAAGGCGGATTGGCACCAAGAGGTGAGAGTAAGCAGCCTGATTATACTAAAGCTTACAGGGAAAGTCAATTACCAAATAAAGGGGAAGAGTGGGACCCAGTATAATGTTATAAGCATAAAATTGCTTATTTTTCCTCTTTGTTTTCTGTAATTTATCATGCCTGCAATAAATTCACGGATGCGACATTGAAGTTAAAAGTACCACTTGAACCACCCCTATTACATATTTAACATCAATCAATACACCAATCTAATGCACATTTGTGTTAACTGAAGTCATTCCCAGAGCCTGACTAATTGTCTTTGCCTGTAATTTTTTTCTGTCAGACTGCATTAGCAATCTGTAGAGGAGTCAACAAAACTGTAAGGTCAATGATGGTATCTAACTGCAGAGTCATGTACAATTCAGAGACAATGCCTACGTGTGACTGCAGAGTCATGCCTCGGAAAGGTAAAGAATAACCACAACGGTGAATATGAACGTAATGGGAGACTGCCATCACCGCTCAACAGCACAGCCTCTTTGCTACGATTTCATAGCCAAACCCTGGTTTTTATAATGACTTATACACAAAATCTGAAACAAGCGGGTACATTAAGCTAAGTTATCAGTCTAGCTCCCACTGACAAAATCCTGACATCTGTCACAAACACACAGACAGATCCTGAAACCAAGTATTTGGGAGCTTCAGAATGCAAATCGGGTCATTTGCATGGCCAAGCAATTGCGAGAGCGGTCCACAGCCAGCCGGTGCTGGTCCCAAAAGCAGCAGGCACAGCTAGACAGCCTGGGCAAGCTGGACACTATCACATGAAAATCTCCAGTATCTGACATGCATGCAATAATAAATAAGGTCATGCTAGATAATCATATTAACTATCAGATTTAACTCAACAAAAACCTAAACGCACAGACTTAAGAATATTAAAACAATAGAAACTGAAACCTCTAAATTCTCAGACTTTTGTATTTCCATAAAAATGCCATCCCACACTTAAGTCTTGGGGGGCTGAATGCCAGGTACAATCAAAGGAAGTACATATTTTTTACATCAATTTCTAAAGCCTTAGATACCGGCCCTGGGGACCAGTGCAGCACTGACTAACCATGGACTGGAGAAGTAGCTGGCTTACAGGATCAGCTGTGTTTCGACAGAGATAAGAAAAGAAAAAGCATGCAATCCCCTGAACTGTACCAGAGAAGCATTTTACCCAACGCACATTACTTTTCATTGTCTTTCCAAAGGTGGGGTGAGAGGGGAAGCTCTGGACGTGGAAGAGTAATGCACACTGGACTTTGGGCCATCTCAAAGGCCAATTCCATATAATACCACTTTGGGAGAAAAAAAAACATATCCACACATAAAAATACACAAGAAGAAGATCTATGAACCCATGCCAGGGCTTAAAACTATTACTGCAAGCTAGTACGTTTAGCACACTCTCTTACATACCCCCTCTCTGCCTCATTCACACACAGACAGACACACCAGCGGCGCCATGCTTTCTCATGCCTCATCTTTCCGAATGGCCCCTGTTTAACAGAGACTTGGCCCATCATTGTGGATGGGTTACCCTCAAATCACAGGATTACAGTCAACACAATTGTCTATTAACAGGGGTGTGTGTGTGGGGGGGGGGGGGGGGTGAGTGCTACCCAGCCCCTATCCCAAAAAGGGGCACTTACATTTGTAAAACAGGTGATGTTAGCGGACCGAGGTGTGAGAACGG
>JAODKM010000039.1:36165705-36175884 GCA_026780845.1 Petrocephalus sullivani
CGCCCTCTTTCGGCCTTTTCTTCTTCCGGCCACCCCCCCTCGCCCCCCCCCCCCCCCCCCCCCGCCCCCGTTCACCTGCCTCTGCCTCCCTGCGTGGCGTCTGTTCAATCTGCAGGAACCCGGTGGAGCGAATCTTGTGGCAGATGTCAGACATAATCCGGAAGGGTCATATGGCCTGGGGTGGGGGGGATAATGACCCCCACCTTTAGCACTGAATAAAAGCAATGCCCCCCACCCATGGGAAACTGATAAGCCAGATGGGCAGGATGCTATTTCATGTAAAAATAACATTCCTGTGATGAGGGTGCATTTCTGTATTTACATGCTAACCACAATGGTGGAAGGTCAGGTACCAGTAGGCCGTCTCTTTGACCTTTGAACCTCCCCTTGTGTCTTGCCCTTCCCTTGTCAAGGATCTGCGAGCACTTCAGCATCCTGAGCAAACCCGCCTGCCCGGCTCACGTGAGCTTGGCATCCTGCCGGCACGGCAGCCGGGTGAAGTGAAACGAAAAAAAACAAAAAGCAGGCAAAGAAATCGAGCCACAGAAGTGCTGACACGCGCTGTTCTCTCCCAGCGCTAAAAATAGTCTGATGCACCACCATCGCATACCCTGCTGTCAACCTGGCGAACGTGGTCAGGGCTGAGCCAGGAGGGACTCCCCCCGCGCGCTGTGCTCCATCTGCCCCCAGACCACCCAGTCCCCTCTCAGAAAGGTAACAGCCAAACAGGTTCGCTGATGCATTCCTTCATATTTCCCGATTTATAAAGCTGGATGTTTCACTGAAGCTAAAGAGTGCCAACTTGTTTCCTTAATTGCTTTATTGCTCTCAGCCCTGTCACATGACCTTATGCTGGTCAGGTGACTCGTGCAGGAGGAAAGAGTGAAAGTAAGGGTCTGCAGCCTCAGGCGAACTGCTCGCTTAAATACTGACAAAGCAGTCCTGCCCATCCTGTTTAAATGAACACACCCCTCCATTTTCACCCACTCACCCCAAACACTATCTTGAGTGAAAAAAGTCTGGATATTACACACTGTTTTCATGTAGGACACATATACCACAATGGACGTGATCTTGTGTCTGTGTTAGGTGTTGTGTAATGTCATGTCATGTCATGTTGGCACTCGGATTGGGGAGGATGCTATATGAAAATAAAGCTAATAGCTGGTTTGTTTGATATTTTAGTAGCATGTGTATAGGAGTAGAGACACAAAGTCTGCATGCTCTCCCTGTGTCGCATAGGTTTCCTCCAGTACGCCAAAGACACACTGGAGTCTGTCCATAGAGTGTGTGGCCCTATGATGGGCAGGGTGCCATATGCTGCCTGCCAGGGGCCCCTGGCCCCCTGTGACCCTAAACTGGATAAACAGGGAAAATGCATGGTTGAACTTTATACAATTATTGCAGATTTAATCAGTATATTGGTTGAGTGCAGCTGTGCAAGACCTGGAGAATTTTAATATTTTTTTGTCTTTTGTGGTTCTTAGACCTAAACAGAGTTTGTTTCTGAGGTGATTCTGAATTTCCTTGCCAGATGGAACCTTCAGATACAGACTTAGAAGTTGAATTGCCTGCGAGGTGTGCATTTGGATAAACAGGCTATAAATAAACTTAGGTGCTGCAGTGTGTAACCAAGGTAATAAGGGTGGAGAGCACAGCACTCACAAGGGGGGGGGGGCAAAAATCTGGGAATATAATTTGGTGAATGTATGCATGTGAAACGCTCAGCAGTGCAAACACACACATACACACACACACTCAGGCACACTGACGCACACACACAGGCAGGCACAGACACACACAGGCACACTGACACAAACATAGACACACACATGTACACTGATACACAGATGCACACACAGACACACACAGGCAGACTGACTCACCTAGACACACAAAGGCACACAGATGCACACACATGGACACACACACACACAGATACACACAGGCACACTGAGGCAAACTGACGCACACACACAGGATCAAAGCAAAACACCGGCGGGGCACGTTGCCATGCTTAGTTCTGCCTAATTACTCGTTAATCTTGCTGAAGCCAGCAGTCATGTCACTCTGGGCTTAACAGCAGTCAGAGGCATTTGTTTAATTGCCATGGTACAGCCTCACTTATCCTCACCATGTGAATGAGACACTCCAGCAAGCTACAGTATGGCGTGGCAGCCTCTCCACGCCGGACAGTAAGAAATGCGGATAGGAAAAGGGTGGATAGATGGCACTCTGGCCGCATTTACTCTGGAGGACGGTGAGCTCTCCTCACATGACAGCAACAAACCACACTACTGTAGGGCGGCCATTTTTACCATCAATCTACTGTGGAGGAGAAGTGAGTATTTAATTAGCCAATTAAACAGCGAAGAGGGGGGTAATTATGGGCAAACTGAAAGAGACACAACAGGAAGAGAGCCAGCACAGCAGGTCAGCGGCCACCCTACCTGTAATAAACAGCTCAGGGCCCATAATGGCCGCGATTCTGAATGAACACCCCCCTCATCTGCTTTACGTAGCTTTACATGAATTGGCTGTGTAGCAAATGGCTGCATACAGTGACAAACATAAAAGGTCCCTCTTACAGCATGCAGAGCTTCCTAGAAATGCATGCTCAGAAATAAGCACCTAAAGTCGCAGCCATTGGAAGACGTGTGGAGGTGGTGTCATAAAGCCCATAATATGTGGCTCAGTGGGTTAGGTCACCATTGCCTGTGATCAGAAGGTTGCTAGTTCAAAATACATGGTTGGTAGAGTGATTTCTCAAATGGATAAAAACATCTGCTAAATAAATAAGATAGTAAGTGTACTAAGCAAAACCTAAGATAAAATATGCTATAGCTGACACAAGCTGGCCACTTGGCTACATGGCTGCAGAAAACTGAGGCGTATGTTTCTTCACTTGGTGCAGCAGGAATGTGATCCACAAGCAGCTTGCCGTGTCACTGAGGTCTCTCATCCAAGCCCTAACCGCCAACCTGTGTCATTTGGCAATGGGGGGGAGGGGCAGGTCAGTGATGAGGAGAATACAAGATGGGGGAAGTAACAGCATGATGTGGGTGATGATGGCGAGGATGCCAGCGATTGTGCTGATGAGGAAGATGAGGAGAGAGTGGCGCAGCAAGACAGTGGCAACAGTGGCATGTGACTGGGTGCCATCTGTTACGGTGTGGAGAGGATAAACCGTGACAGATGCTTCTGCGATGTAATCAGTAACACACACAGTAAAAAAACAGTGAAACAGAGTAACTCCCTGAGCAATACACAAAGTATAGTACAGAGTAACATGGATAACACAGAGTAAAACACTAGGAAGTAACACTACGTGACGTTATGTGACATGCTGAGTCATAGAGTCAAACACTGATATGTTAATAACATGCAGAATGACAGACAGGGGGACACACTGAAGACTGCAGGCAGTCACCACCAGGAGGAGAGGAGGGCACGCATGTTACACGCATCCAGCTGGGCGGACGCCTGCCATGGCACGGCGCTTGGTGCATTCCTCAAACCCTCTTGGAATTAGATTATTGATTAATGTTTGCACCATGACTTAACAGTTTTAAGGTGGTGTGGGCGAACATAACGAGGAAGCATAACAATGAATCACAGTACATACTGCACTTCCATCAGGGTTAGCCTGATGTACCACAGTACTTCTGCAGGTCATTAAAAAGTTCCACAGCCCCTCTCTCCCAAAATGTCTGATATGTTATAACTTGCTCTATGTATTACAGGAAGGCATGCATAGCACAGAATACCCTGTGACAGAGATGCATGAAATATCAGTATTGACCAAATCCAATCAAAATCAAGACATCTGCATCAGTGCAATGTGTCAGTCTTGGCTGATATTTGAAATTTACCAATATTCAAAGTTAGCAGCACCAGAACTAAAGAGGAAAACACTAAATAGAGGTGATTGCAGTGGACGATCAGCCATTTTCCGTAGAGCAGGACGGGGGATTTCATTGACTCATTCACACTTAGAAGAGGTCTCAAGGTATTAGGCTGCAATGCTTATAATCTTTGTTTTCCACAGAATGGAAAAAAACACATGATGTAACGTCATTTTGATAATCTACGCTGGCAAGCTCGAATAGTGCCCCCCCCCCCCCCGCCTAGCAAGTGGATCAGAGATTAGCCAGTTATCCATATCAGCCATAATAGACAAAACATTATCGGTTATCAGTCAACACTTCCGGTGCATCACTAACATGTGATGTTTTTTGAAGCCCCTTCCAACCACGTAGACTTCTTTTGAAACTCCTCAATCTCACACCCTGAGTTACTGTCATTTTCCCAGGCATTGGGCTTCTTGTTAATTAAATCTGCTTAATAACCTCAGTCAGGCCACTATCTTCCCCCTTCGGTGCTCTCTGCTTGCCTCAGCGGGCCGGTGTGTTATACAGCCCCCTCCATCGCTACAGTCCTGGCAGCACCAGCCTCACAACACCCATGTTAATTAAGTTCATTACACAGTAAGAAATACACCAAACGGCAGCTCCATTGACAGTGAAGGGAGTGCAAGGAGGGACATTCATAGATTAGAAGAGCACAGCGCTTCCAAGGCGTCACACACGGCTGCGCTGAGTAATTCTGGGCCCGCCTTTGTGCTGCGAGCCATTGCTGACACTGGGGGCACCTCTTGCAGCAGTGCGCTCTCCCCACCAAAGCAGCCTTTTCAGGAGTGTGCCATTACTATGCCACTCTGGGCGCCTTCCCACTCACCAGACCAGAACCCGGACCGGAACCTGCTAACCTGGTGGACCTGGGCTCTTCCCACCGCTTTTCTATCACCGATACCAAGCTGATCTTGGGACTGCATCACCATCCACCTTCAATCCATCATCAGCACCTCCTACTGCTTACACACAATAATACCTACGGCAAACTTTCCCATGAGTCTCTGCATTTTTTTGTGCATAGGGTGGGTTTACACAAAGTCTCTTTGCTGGTTTAGCTTCACCCTTAAGACGTCTGGGTGGATTACAACCCAAAGCCAACATTTTACGTCCTTAGACTTCAGGTCCTTTACAAAATGACTGTTGCTTAATATCTCCCAGAAGCCGGCTAGGAATACTCACAATTATGGGGTACAATGCATTTCCCCCAGAGTACAAGGCGTCCCACCATGACCTTGTGGATAATCATCTGGAGGGACTCTAACAGCAGCATGGCCGCATGGCAACAGGAGCAGCACCGCATTATGACAGTGGGTCAAAGTCACACTCCGGACAGCTTGAGACTGTCATATTCACCTGGGACTCTATGACTCTACGTCACAGAAACGAACGAGAGGGGCGGCACATAACTGCTTCTGAGGGGGAAAGCCAGCAGTCAGAGGATCCGGATGCTGCTGGAACCTGCCTGTTATCCTTGATTTAAAAGTGCTACTAAAGGTTTGCCTCAAATGTTATTGACAGCTTAAAGGAGAAACAAATTCACTGGCTGGGTCTAAACCTGCCACATCTGTCAGAAATCTGGCTTGAATTTGACCTTGTGCACCTACAAATGAATGCGTGCTACTACTACTAATAATAATAATCATCATAATAAAGTTTTGTTCATGTAGCACTATAGCAGTATATCACTAAAATGAGACAAAAATGGAAAATAATGGAGAACAAAACACATCAACATTAAAACAATTAAATTAACAGCAGGAGAGAGAAAGGTAGCACAGGGAGAGATATGATTTTAGCAGAGAAACAGGCGTAGTGTGCCTGAGAAGATGAGGGGGTGAGCTCTGGAAGGTAAGAGCCCTCACACCAAATGACCTGGCACCCTTTGAGAAAAGCTGAAACTTGGGAAACATTGGGTAGGTCAGACCCAGATAACCTATGTATGCAGGCTGAGGTGTGAGGGTGACACAGCTCCACCAGATTCAGAAGGGCAAGAACTTTGGGGGTAGAAAGAATCAGATTGGTAACCCATGAAGGATGTGAGTGATACACAGAGTGTTTATGGTGTGTTTGGGTCCAAGTTGCAGTTTCAAGTTTAGTGCAGTCCAGCAAGATTTTTGGAAGGCAGGCTAATCAACTGAGCATTGCAGGAGTCTAAACGGAGGGTGATGAAGGGGTTTCAGCATCCTTCATAATAACAGGGATTCATATTAATAGTATAATAACATAGTACAGAAAAACAATATAGATATACACAAATGACCTGATTTACAAACTGTTTCTAAGTGATGCTGACATATACACATATAATTATGGTAACAGACTACCTCTCATTATGAATTACTTGAGGGTCTGCTCAGATTTGAAGAAGAACACACACTGCAGGCTACAGTGTAGCTTAGAATAAATACACAACACATAACGAAATCCAGAGAAACTTCCGTGTCAACAATCAGTTCAAATGTCAGAGTACACAGCTGAAGAGCTCGGCGGGGATGTTCTCTGATTAATATACTTTCCACTGAGTCAAAACAAATACACAAACTGAAATCTATGCTACATGTTAGTTGTTGGTATCAGTGGCGTGACTGCAGGATGAAAGAGACCACCAGCCCCTTGAGTCAGCTTGAACAACCTCTCCCTTTACGTAGCATTTCTGTCCCATAGCCAGGGGACACTTCTGGAGATTCTGGGCCCCATAAAAGCACACCATACTGGGCCCCCAACCCAGACCAATCCAATGATGTTCCACTGTTTTTAGGGCGCTTGGAATCGCCCTAACTCTTTATGGAAGTATTGGAGCTGGTAGCTCCTGCTCGCCAAGGAACCATCTCCCCAAACTAAGCAGCCCACTTCATCTCCCCTGCTACCCACCCCCTGCAAAGCAGGCACACACATACAGAAATGAGAGAGATATTTAGTATTCGCAGATTGGAAGACACAAAATAGGCACAAGTCAGGTCTCCATGGCAACTGCTCCGAAGTGGGCTGGATCTCCTGTGAAGACCCCTTTCCTGAATTTGCACCAAAACTCAATGGGGACTCATTACTTTGAAAATTAATCCAAAGCAGTACGTAACTTATGCTTAATAGACAAGTCTCTACCATACACATGGGTGTAATTTACGGGAGGGTGGGGGCATAGGGAATGTTTAACCGCCTCCCCCCTCCCAAGTTCAAACCAAACTTACACCCTTGACCATACATATGGGATAAGCAAAACATTTAAAGATACACCTCTGTTACTTAACACTAACGTGACACACTTATCACATTATTCACTTCTGTCAGCAACAAATGCCCATAAAGGAATATGCAATTCATTGATATCTTGAATGTGGCTTGCATGAGCTGGTTGCTGAGGACAGCTGACTCACACAAATATCCAAGGTCAGTTCAGCTTGTTATTCTACAACTACTTGCTTTTAAACAGTCCATCCATTATTGTTTTGAATAAGCTCTTTTCCCCCTGAAAGAATCGACTTAAATAACCCAACGCAAAATAAAATTGTTAAACCATCCTTTCATTTTCCAGCTTTATTCTGCTCAGCTGGGCAGCGCTAAAACAACTTCTTAATTGTTTTCTTTTTAATATAAATCAATTCACTGCTTCAAAAAAACCTAGCCTGCTGGTCGGAAGTCATTTTTCTCTATTTTGAATGTATCTACTCACTTCCACATATAAAGTCAAAACCAGGCATCATATGTTTTAAACCCGCAGTCCTTTAAAATGTTTTTGGGTGTTTTTTTCAGTACATGTATGTACTCTACTCGGGAGCAGTCAGAAACACAGGAGATACATTTAGGAAAACCCAAAGCACACATTTAAGCATTGTTCCAACACGTAAAACGGAAATTCAAAAGTGTCTCACAACAACAAAAGGACATATAAAGAGCAATTTCATAAACCAGTGTGCAGGGGGGAAAGATGTTAGATGTAGTTTTTACAAAAAAGAATAAACGAATTGTAAAAGATATAAAATCCGCTAAGTGTCCCCATGCCATGGCTCCATAAAATCCTACCTGGCTGGTGCTGGAGGGGAAAGCGGAGATTGGCGGGATATCCAAAATCTTCAGGTCGTACATGTTGCCGTTCAGAATGACCGATGGCCGGTAGACGTACCTGGCCCTTGTGGGCGTGTAGACCTCGGAAAAGTCATTATAAATAAACTGGCGGATGATGGAAGTTTTCCCAACTCCGGGGGCACCGATCACTGCGATGTTCAGCGTCTCGACCATTCCGCGAAAACAGACACCATGGACAGAGGAGAGGACGCGCGAGCGAGCTGCCCATAAAACTGCCGATTTCTACCCCTTAAAATAAATGACTGTCTGCTTTATGTGAAGCAAGGGAAGCACTTTTCTCATGCGCATACCAAAGCGGCAGATAGTCAATACCTAGTACAAGACGCCGAAATGTCAACTGAGCATACTCTTAATTTTGCATGATGCAAAATGACGGAAGATACTCTTGCCATGCCCGACATACCGGTGTTTTCTACTTGCGAAATGCAGTTGTAAAGCTTCGTGAGAAGAAATATATTTTCCAGAAAAAAAGAAAACAGACGTCACCTTCTCCGTTTGATTCCTCTAAATAAAACGCAATCATACAAACGGGATGAGACCAGAGTGGTTTTCGCAATGTCTCCGCATTCCGTAGGGGAGAAGGGAAGGTTGCGGCACTTTAGTGCGAGAGATCGCCCCCGTGTCCGCTGGGTTTTCATTAAGTGTTCCCCGTGGGGTTCACCAGGAGATCCTCCAAGGAGGGATTCGCGTTAATTTGATTGATGCCATTTTTTGTTGTTGTGTGAAGCTATAGCGACTGTTTTTACGCGATCGCCCCTTCGCGCACTTTGCACATCCCCTGCCGACTTGCCAAGGACGTCTGACGGAGGTCCTCGGGCGGACACCAGCATGCAGTCCCCAAAGAAATCAATTCCCGTGTGTCCTAATAAAAGCATTATCCGCCGCTACGGTGACACCACGACAGCAGTCATCTCATTGTCCTGAAGCCTCGTACGCGCACACCCGCACACTTCAGCGGAACAGTGGTGTGCTGCAGAGGCAGCATCACACATCGCTGATTCCTTTCAGTCTAAAAGAGTGTATGCGTGTGTTTGCACAGGCACTAACGCGTGTGTTTAGCGTGTGTGTGTTTGCATGGGTGTGTGCGTGCCTGCGCCTCTCCTATCCCGTGCTTGTCGTTGCCACAGATATCTATTCACTGGTGTTCTCTTACGCAGAGCCCTCCACTTGCTTCGATTTGACCACTGCACTCTGAGACACAAGAGGATTACACATATTTGCATAAACTGTAGAAATACACAAATGTGTCCAGACGACCCACACCGGGCTGAAGTACTTGTACGACAATCGCACGCTTATATAACATATTAATCAAAATAATCGATCAGTTTTCAGCTAGTAATAGACCACGAAGAGAAGTAATCGAATAAAATGTAATTATAGAGGTGTAGTAATTACAGTATAAAGTGCTCTCTTTCCACTTGGCAGTAAGTTAGGACACGCTGGGGGCGGAAGCGGTGCACATCCTTGGCGAAGTCTCGGGCCGCTTTAGAGCTGAGGATACCCAACAGTCCCGACATTACACCGTGTCTTTTAAGATGTATTACGGTAATATTTTAGTTCAGCCATTACGATAGACTAACTATAGGTGTTTTAGGTCAAACAACCGTGCACATGTACATATGCGGTTACACGGGGGCACACAGACAAACACGAATGCCGACAGATGCGCAACCATCCATCCATCCGTTTTGCATAGCTGATTGTCCTGTGCAGAGGTGGTGGGGGTCTAAATTACGCTACATGGCGTAAAATTGCGAATTACTGAATGTTTTACAGCCACAGAGCACAATTATCATCCTAAACTGTGCTTTCGTGCTGAAGGTTCTGCGCCCATAAGCATGGTCACCCCACGCGTGTCCTTTCAGAAATAAAATAGCTCCTCGTCTGAGTGTTACGTTGTTTCCACACATCTTTCTTTGTCGCATTTGGAGAAGATGATTTTTAGTGACCACTAGTAAATCACCAATTACGCATGCAATATATATATATATATATATCACTCCGTTGAACACTATTTTGTGTATTACAGCGTGTTTAACAGCCTATCTGGTCTTAATTTAGCGGCGAATCATAACATTCCTGCAGAAGACACCGTTTTCCGAACGTATTTACATAATGTGTCGTATATAATAGATCCTGTAAATTGACTAGGGGTTTAGGAACTGGGGAGACGGGACAG
>JAODKM010000039.1:36185842-36203798 GCA_026780845.1 Petrocephalus sullivani
GCCGATGAAATAAGAACAGGGCAAACAGAGAATGGGTTGGGGAATAGGTTTCGTTTGGGCAGACGGGGTGTGCGCGTGCGTATGGGAGCGTGTCCGTGTGTGTACGCGCGTGTATGTGCGATCTTGTGCGTGGGTGATCATGTATGTGCGATTGTGCATATCCGATCGTGTGTGCAGTGTCTTCACTCTGACCTTATGTCAAAGTTTACTTATGCATCACATTTACATACAGCTTAAACTGACCAAGTGCTATAAAAGAACATTAAACTGAACACACACACACCATTTTTCACATTTTTATAAAGTGAAGCGCTGCTACACTTTTGCCGAACCGTTTTCTCTGCCTCTGTCATGTTTCATTTGTTTAATCTTATTTGGAAAATACCACCTCCGCTCTTTCTTCGCCACGCCTTTGGCAGCTCCGTCAGCCGGTGAAGTTAATGACACGACGAATCGATTATGAAATTCGTCGCCAACGCTTTTAGTAATCGATTTTAATCGATTTAAATCGATTCGTTGTTGCAGCCCTACATTTATTACCGTTCTGCAGTGGAAACCTACATGTAGAATGAGGGATATGAGAAAGGGAAAGGAAGGTGGGAAGTGGAGGCGGAGGGAGAGGGAGGGAGAGAGGGCCGAGGACAGGGAGCGAGGGAGGGCCGAGGACAGGGAGCGAGGGAGGGCCGAGGACAGGGAGCAAATGAGGCTGGAGCGAGTGGCTGGGGGTGCAGAGCAGCGCGGGCAATGGTCGCAGCGCCTGACATTCTTAAACAGCTTGAGCAATCAGCTCCTTGGGGGGTGAGCTGGCTCACACATTGGCCACACAGTTACCATGGGGACAGCGATCAGCCATGAGGGTTTGTACCCCCCCCCCCTTTCCAAAATCAGCTCTCCTGAGGAGCACAGACTCATGGGAAGGGCTCACATGGAGAGATTACAGCAGAAGCTAAGTACTGTCTTTTTAAAGGCCCATAATTAATCTGGTAAAAGTTTCATTGTCCCAAAATTGTTCATGTTGGAAGGAAAAAAATGGAATTACATTATAGCAGTAAATTTAGAGGCAACATTAGTGCAAAGCATTTAAATGTTGCACCACACTTAAAATGAAGCGAGCCAATATTCCAGTTGACTAAAAGTCTACTTAGACCCTTAATTTTACCATTGCAATAAAAATAGTGGAATCGCCTTAGAAACCAAATAAATCTGGAAATGGGGGTGGGGAGCAGACTCCCCAGTCCAGAACAAGACAATGCTAACAGTTAAAGGGGGGAGGCAGAGAAAGGAACAGACAGACAGGCAGACATCATGAGGTGATGTCAGATTCCACAGACTAACATGAGGAGAGTGACGAATGTGAAATAACATAGGAGCCAAGTTCAAACTGGAAGGGAGAGCAGCCATCGCACCAAACTGTGCAGTCTGCCAAGCATGGCTGTCATGGAGTGGGGGTGCAGCATGTATCAGATCTGGCCGCTGTTCATGCACACAGCTCTACACCGGACCCGAGACTGAAGAAGAAGAGCGGCCTGTCTTCTAACAATCACCGTATCAAAGGATCTGACCAGCATCCATCTCTAATGCTCCAGGTCCTTAACCACTACGTCCCCTGCTGGCCCGTCCCCTCCACACACCGTGTAGTTGGGGCTCCCGGCCTGGAGCCGCAGTTCAGCCAGCACCCAAATGCCGTTGGAGAGCTTCATGGACTGGTACAGCATATCCTGGGCGTCGACTGTACGCTTGGCGACGGTGAACATGTTGCTACTCTGCAGCTTGCTGCTAGCAGCATCTGGGGGGGGCAAACATTCACTGAGGTGCAGCAAAAATAGCTTTGACCTCAAAATATTCCACCTAAGGCAGCACTGGGTATGAGCAACATGCTGGCTACCTGAGTTGAGGTGGCAGTCCTTAATTTGAAACGGAGCCTCGTTTTCACTGGTGATGTCCTTCCAGGTGGCCAGGAACACCTGACGCTCTGTGGGGAGAGAGGCGGAGAGGCAGGATGGCACCCTTCTTCAGAACAGCGGCCCACCCCCCACCCCGGCCTGTGGGGGTCCATAAGTAAGCTGGGCAGTATCCAATTTATCATAGCATCCATCCGGGAGGGGGACGTGGAGGGAGGTCACAATATGTTTCACCAAATAAAAACACCATAGTATAATGAAAATATTACCATAATACTGCCCAAGCCAACCCTGCACATCCCCCCTTCCAAAAATTCCTTATTGAAAACAAGGATTTTCATTGACCAGCTATTGAACTGCTAACAATAAAACCAGCTGAGGGGAAGACTGGCGACCTGGACCAGGGCACCTAAAAAAGGGCTTGTGCCACCTTCCTTCCGGCCCTTTCAGTTTTGGGGCAGATTGCGTCAGGTAAAACAGATGTGTATTTTCATCCATATTATGTTCTTGTGAAGTGGTAATAAGGCCCATCAAAGATCGAAAAGAGTAATAAGATCAAACAATTATTCTGTTGACAAGGTCAAGTGCGTTCTGTAGTCGCCCTTCCCTTTGTTGCCACTAAATGGTGTTGCTTCAGTTTTTATGAGATTTGAAGAGGTCTGCAGAGGCTGGAAATGATCCGACAAATTTTTGAGTTACCATGCAGATAAAATCAAGTGCCTGAGGCTGCCTGACTCTTTGCTATCACTATGCATTGCTGCTTCAGTTTTGGGGCAATCGGTCCCTTTCTGTTACTGTGAAGCAGTAATAAGATCCATCAAATATTTTTTGAATTACCACATTTACAAGGTCAAGAGTCTTCTGCAGCCACACTTCCCATTGCTACCACTAAATGGCGCTGCTTCAGTTTTGGGGCAAATAGTCACAAAATTTGCTAGATTATCAGTTCAGCACCTGTACAATGTACTTGCATAGTTTAAAAAAGGAGGAGTGAAATACTTCCTGAGTCAGGACGCTAACAAGATAGTGTCCACAAGAGACCCAGCAGCCCGGTCCCAAATGAAGTGTATTCCCTGTCCAGCAGAATACAACTCAAAATAAAGAAGAAACCCAACAAATCGCTTTTTTTGACAAACATATTCCAGCACATTAAATAAAGGCAGGGTGATCCCCTAGATTTCCAGTCTAAAGCGTTACGGATTAACTGCAAACCTACATAACACTGCGACTGCCAAGCCGAGCAAGCCTTTCCAAGGGCGTTTCTGGGTAAATCGGGCTGTACAGACCAATGGTGAGCGTCACCAGCAGTTATATAAGGAGCAGGGTCACACAGCCTCTTAAGGAACTCACCCATCTTCCCATCCTCCACAAACAGGATGCTGATGGGGTATTGGCAACTGAAGTAGAAGACGTCAATGTTGTTCTTCACAGCCACCTGTGGGGGGATGAGCAGATAGAGAGCTGTATAAAGAGTATATTTATATGGGTTTTCTTTTTTCCCCCCGGGGGGGAGGGGGGAGCGCAGGAAGACTGGCACGGGCTCAGCCTACCGCGAAGCCAACAGCCAGCACCACGTGAGTGGTCCTCCCTGTTCCCTAGCAACGCTTCCCCCACGGCAACTCCCACCACCGTAATTGCCTTTCCCTGATGATCTTGTCGAGCCAGCGAGACAAAAAAAAAATAAAAGGAGTGTAAGCACCCCTTGCCCTTGTGGGCGCTCCATGTCCGCTAGCTGCCCAGCCCTCTTAATGGCAAATGCACGTATTTACGCTCACAGATCACCTCACTCGCTGACCGGGCGCATTTGTCAAGAGAACAATGCGCATGTGGCTTCATTCATGCTTCCTACGCCGTCGTCGTCAGGGCTGAATTTTAATGGGAGGATACACCAGCCGCATCATTATCAGGCGGTTATGTGAAGCCCCTCGTAGCTTAGTGGACCAACCTGATGACCAAACCCCAAGAGCCATCGATCATTCTCTCTGATCTGGGGAGCGAGCACACTTCCTCACGCTGTGTATTTCTGCATCGTCCCTCTCATCTGGGGAGCGAGCACACTTCCTCACGCTACGTATTTCTGCATCGTCCCTCTCATCTGGGGAGCGAGCACACTTCCTCACGCTGTGTATTTCTGCATCGTCCCCCTCATCTGGGGAGCGAGCACACTTCCTCACGCTGTGTATTTCTGCATCGTACCTCTCATCTGGGGAGCGAGCACACTTCCTCACGCTGTGTATTTCTGCACTGTCTCTCTCATCTGGCTCAGAAGCATTCCATTTCTGACCAGCACCTTATTAAATGCTGATTAGGGCAGAGACACCAGTTGGGGAAACACACCTGCAGGTTGTTGAGGGGTTCCATCTTCATCACAGGTCCCACAGTGTTGAGCGGCAGGCTCACTTCGATGGTTTCATTGGGGCTGAGGGGTGTGAGGACCTGAAGGGGACCAGCCGGGGCCAGCCCAAAACTGTCCAGAACACACCAAATGAGAATAAAGCGGCGGGAATGGGGATAGTCCAGCTATATCCCAACATAATCCCATAGTAGTGCTGGGACTGGCTCACCTGTTTCGGTTGAACTGGATTGCAAAGTCCGTCATGATGCTCATGGCCTTGTTGGTGAGGGACAGCTCCATCTGGATGACGCCAGCACGTCGAGAAAAGGTGCCGGAGATCTCGAGGCCTTTGGCTTTCATGGCAGGGAGCCATACCTGGAAGGTGGGGCAGAAACAGTCCACGGTGCTGCTGGAGTCTCACATGGCAATGCTCAATAGGGTACCAACCAGAGTAGCCCAAAAATTTATATTAGTTGGCAGCACTTTAAGCAAAAGGTATCAAGTCAAAGTGAATCAAACAACATGGTCCTGCAGGCTGCATCACTGGCTTAACCCCGATTGGTCAACGGCATTTACAACAAACTGGTCTATAGCCTTCTGGTGTGCTACTGTTCTTTCCAACTATAAACCAAAGTCCTTTTTCCATCTGTAAGCTAGCATTCCCTTGTGTACAAGGTCAGTAAGTTTTAACTATGTTCCCATTCACTTCCAAGAATGGAACTGTGAGAAAGCTCACTGGACTCACCGATTTGGGAGCAACATACGCGCCTGTCGTCATGCCCATGCTGCTGCCGAGGTCAAAGAGGTCACCAAGACCACCTCCCACAGGCGCATTGAGAGAGGCTGGCATGACTGCAGGGGCTCCTCCAAAGCCGGCCCCCATCTACAGAAGCAGAGGGAGTAGGGATGACAAGCAGGAAGAGACATCTAAATGTTAAACTGGGCAGTGTTTTCTTGTCATAACAGTGCAAGTGCACATAAAGTAAGCACGCATTTGTGCTGTGATGATAAACTGCTGCACTTATGGCTTTATGCAGTGGATGAGTACGTTTCATCATTCCTTGTTCACAAGAATCTTTATAAGTTCTAAACAACCAACTGAAATAGTGGCACAAATCTGAAAATGAAAGGTTAATAAGATCTGTATGACTTACCGCTGGGCTTCCGCCAATATCACCACCAAGCTGTCGACAAACAATAAAAATTTAGTACAAGACATTAGCCATGAAATCATAGCGGAGAACAGGTGGTGAATGAGTTGGTCCAGTAGACGTGAGAAGGGACGGCTCTAGAGATGAAGGTGGTAGAGTGTGCAGTGGAGTGCATTATGGGTGCTGGGGACAAGGTCAACCGAAAGAAGAGAGCAGAAGACCTACAGTGTGGGAGGACGGGATGACTTATGGGACACAGCGAGGGAGATGCAAAGCAGATGGGTGCTGAGACCACATGGTGATCCAACAAGGACAAAAAAAAAAAAAAAAAAAGAGAGAGAGGTCTGCAGAAAACTGACAAATGGAAGTCTGGTTCAATAGCCTTCCAAGAGCAGCAGGGTAAAGATCAACACAGAACTCCCAAAAGAGGATGGCCAACTCAACTGCAGAACTCCACTATATGGTGATAACACTGAGCAGAATAGAGTTTGAATCCAACCTAGCTTGGTCACTGAGCCCAATAGGACAAACCAGTAAAGTCAATGTTTGTGCCCTAAATTTAAAGCAGACCTCAAAGACCGGAGACACTACTGTGACACAGCACAGAGCTACACTGGAGAGACGAGAGGCAGTGATGGGATGGAACGGGAAGGGGTGGAATGAGCTACCCTGCCCAACCAGACATGTGACCAGAACCTTCCCCAAAAGCTTCGTATGAGTAATTACCGGTTCAGAATCATCACCCATCTGCAGGAGTCGAGTTGAAGACAGAAAATAAACAAGAAAAGAAAAAACAGGAGAAAAATAAAATAAATGAGAAGCAGAATCTCTGGTAAGGCAGGAACACCCAGATTAATTTATCAGTCCTCATCCCAAGTCTGTACAGGACACTAGCTGAGCACTCAGGGATGGTAATGAACCACGCTAACAGGATTATGTAAAACGCACAGGGCCTGGATGGGTCACTGCGATCTGACACGACACGCACTGGCATTCCTGAAAGCAAACACCGGCTGCCTGTTCACAGTGGAGCCACCCACCAAGCTATCCAGGCCACTGCCCAGCAGGTCCACAGCCCCCATCTGCATGCCCGAAGCGGGGGGTGGGACGCTCCCCGAGGTTGGTGGTCCCAGGTCCAGGTTGAGCAGATCTCCCAAAAGGTCGCTCTGGGAAGGGATAACGGCCGGGGCTGCTTCAGGTCCCGCGCCACTTCCGGGCTGACCTCCCTCTGGGCTCTCAGTGCTCTCGCCCCTGTGGAAGGTGAGAAAGGATCACAGATAGGAATGGATGCTCTAAATCAGCTTTTCCCAATCCGGTCCTTAGGGATCCAGTCAGTCCATGTTTTTGGTCCCTCTGAGCTCCCTGCCTGACAGTCTATATTTTTCCTTGGGGTCTGTGGGTCCCCAAGGACCAGATCAGAAAACACTGCTCCAGATAACCATAGAGCACAAATGTACATGCTATAGGACATTCCAGAAATAGCAGGACAAGATGATACTGAGAGGTACTCACGAGCCAGAGCGAGGAGGAAGCCTCTTGTGCTGGACACCTCGGCTGCCCTCCACAAAAGCACTGGGGGGCTTGTGGTAGACAGAGGCCAGAGTGCCGATGTGGCAGATGAGCTCCTCCAGCAGAGTGGGCTCGATCAGGTCCGTCTCCTCCGAAATCAGCGGCTTCTCCGCCAGCACCACCTCCTTGGCTGCCACCGGGTCCGTGGAAAGCAGGCGCCAGTAGATGTAGCCACGGTCCCGCAAATCAGGGTTGTCAGAATCCTAGAGGAAGGGAGGATGGCGAGAGAACGAGTGAGGGGAAGAGCAAGGGAAAGTGTGAGGCGGGAAGCAGGAAAGGGAAGGAATAAGACAAGATAGGGATTGGGAAGAAAGAAAAGTGGGTTAGCAGGCTACATTAGAGAGGCCCCCGGGGAGGAAAAGGGACTGGACTACATATCAAAATGAGACACGCAAAATCATTAAATTGCTTCCCCATATTCCCATATTCATGGACAGCTGAACGAAAACAGCCCTGGAGACAGGGAGGACCCCTCACCTGTGTGGCCAGACTGAGCACTTGCTGAACCAACTCCTGTGTCTCCGTGGGCTTCTTCAGGAAGAGCTTCACTATGGCTGTCAGCAGCTGCAGCTGGACCTGCATAGCAGCAGAGGAGGAAACCAGTAAGTTACATGTGGCACACGGTGGCAGCAGACGCATGCGAAGAACGTGCACTGCAAGATCTCAAGATCTTGTTCACATCTTGAGCTTTACGTTTGAAGCCTTTAAATCCAGACGGGAGATGTTAAGGCTTTGAATAAAAGCTTCAAGCACTGTGAAACTGAGAAAACACAGTCCAGAATGTCAGAGTCAAGAATGAGAAGTCAGCGACTCAGACGCACAACCAGACCCTGGCTAAGGCTGGCTGACCTGGGTACTTTCATCATGGAAGCCCTCCAGGAAACTCTCCAGCAGCTCGTCGGCATTGTCAATCCGCTCGGCATATTCGCCCACGATCCAGATCATGGCTGCACGTGCTTCCGGCTCATCCAGGGAGTCCAGGTTCTCACACAGCGTGGCAATAACACTTTCATACCTGCAGGTGGCGAACAAGGTCACACCTCAAAGCCCCAGAGCAGCAAAACTAGACTAGATTAATAATTTACAGTGATTACTCAATGACTGCCTACTGGGATAATATTTATAAATGCAAGCTAATTACGCAGATGTCTCTAACAGGACATGGCCAACTGCTGTTAAATGTCTAAAAGCCTCTTAACTTCCTCAATTTCTTGTCTCTTGTGGAAAAAACGTAAATCACTAATCATTAAAAATCAACTTAGGGTTGTAATTCATGTTCAGATAGCATGAGATTATCAAGTTAGCTCCCTTCCCGATTAGAAATTGTAGTTCATTGCTTTAATTGTACTGGTGTTACACACGGTGCAGATTTTTTTAGGGTCCAACTCCTACTGAGCCCCTTGGTCTACTTACTTGTTGGGGTATTTTCGGAAAATGTCCTTTATGACCACAATGGCCTCCTGCACCACGTAGTTGACTTTGGTCTGGATGAGGTCCAGCAGCGTGCTGACACAGCGCTCTGCAGATTGCTGATGGAAAGACAGACCGATGAACAGGTGGTTAAGGGGGGCCCGTTCAGGAAAGTGGCATGTATGACCCCATCTGGATCAAACCATGTGTGGTTGTGCTAGTCTGTCTTTCACTCTAACTCTCTAGTATCTCTACTGAAGTTATTGAGTAACAAACTGTCTCCAGTGGTTCAGGTGTGAATCAAACCATTTATAATATGGACCTCGGAGATAAGACAGTCTAGTCCTCCAATCTTGCTCTTCATAAATTCTTTATACTGCTCTTGTAAGCAAAAATGCTCTAATTTACAGGGACTGTCGATCTAAATTAGCAACATTATGCTGTGGGGGGGGGGGGGGGTAAACTATTCAGGAGAAAAGCAGTAAATCCCCACCCTGACGCAGTGCATTGTCACACAACTCAAGTAATGCAAGGCTGCACCTGAGGCTTGGTGGCCAGTGCGATCACCCAGACGCCCATGCACCTCACCTCCACTTTGATGGCGCAGCGTCCGATGGCGCGGACCGCCTTGCGCACAAAGTCCACGTCCACCTCGGTGGCGTATTCTTTCAGCTCTGCGAGGACCTGGAGCCGAGAAGCACGAAGGCTTAAATTGGGGCTCTGATGTCCAACAGTCAGACCGGCAATGAGTGCTAGATGATACCTACCCATTCCCCTGGTAATTTCACACTACCTGATAGATTCTGCTAAGCCCACGGGCTAAACAATAGCAAATGGAATAGCAAACTGTACATTTCATTCACATGTTTAAGACACAGAGATAAAATGGGCCAGGATGATACAGGATGTTCCTGGATCATCCGGCATAAACAGGGAGGAAAGGTAAAGATATTACTTGAGAAAGCAATGAGATTTTTAAATCAGCAGCTAAAATTAGAACTAGAGCATATGAGAAAGGCAGGAAAAATAACAGGCAGAGACATGTATTCCTAAAAAAGACTGGAGTGCACTTCAAAGCACTACAGCTAAAGAGCAGACAGAAGATATAACCGAAGTATCAAAAGCTCTCAGCTGTCCAATTCTGCATTTATTAATGGGAACAGTGACTGATCTAATAATGAGTCACTGCCTCCCCAGGTAAAGCAGGGGTGGCCAAAGATTTCCACTGCACTGCAGTCAGAGGAGCTGAGCCTGGGCCTGCTTGTGTATGCCGGTCGCGGAAACAGGACGATTTTCCTTCCATCTCACTGCTTCAGAAGGTAGCATGACGTAAATAACCCCAGTGCTGCAGGCTGTGTTAGGCAGAAGCAGCTCCTCTTATCAGAGACACGGCACACCGAACCCAGCGGAACGTGCCCCTCATAACGCCCACTTGGGTACGTGCAATTCAGGAGAAAAGCCGAGGGGAGCAGAGGGAAGCGGCACAGGGTACTATATCCTCGGACACAGGGGCACCCGCCTCAGCAAATATTTTCCCAATCACAAGCAATTATACTCATCAACAGACAAAAGCCTGCCAAGAGCACTAGACAAGAGCGCCGGCTCTAGCAGAAGCAGAACCGCCTTCCACCGAAAAGAACCTTCCAGGGAAAAGTAGTGAAGATGTGCTTCGGCTCACCTGGGCAATGTTCGCTTGAGAGGCGAGCCGGATCATTATGTCGAGCTTCTCCAGCTTGACGTAGATGGGGTCGTTGTATTTCACAAAGAACACCTTCATCTCGTGCTTCAGGATTTCCGGTCTGGGGAGAAACGAGGGAGCATCGTAACATTCTAGTGGCAGAATCCCCGCCGGCAGCGAAGAGGCCTCTCGGCATGTCAGAACATTTGCCAAAATGTTTTGACACGTATAGCCACAGTGAGTACAGGCCAGAGGCAAAGAGACCTCTGCTATCTTTCCCTCCAACAACAATCCCAATTCTCTTGCGGCTCTTTGGGAAACAACTGAAAACAATTCAAACATACTCATTAAATCAGGGCCCTGCAGAGCTGTGAAGAAACAATATGTAGTGTTAGGATTATCATTCACAAAAATGCAATGCAAAAAAAACAACAAGTGGGTCCAGCCTGATTATTTATGTAATTACTGTCTTCATTTGAGAACCCCTGGTCTCAGGGTCTCGAAACTCCTGCTCTAAAAGGCCAATCAGGACACCCAGAGCCCGAGTGCGGTGTGGGGGCCCAGCTCACCGTTTCTGCACAATGAGGTTGATGTTCCTCAGGGCCACATACTGCAGCTCAGGCTCGGCCGACAGCAGCGTGACCAGCGGTGGAGCCAGCTTCTTCAGCAGGGTGCCGTAGTAGTCCAGGTCCTTGGGCAGCATCTCCATGAACTTCATGAGCACCTTCACGGCGGACAGCACCACGGCAGAGTTGGCGTGGGAGAGGCGCGGGGTGACCCGCTCACAAATGCTGGGGGGGGACGTCGTCAGACAGTCAAAGACCATGGGATGAATGGAGGACAGGTGGGTGAAGTCGGAATAAATAAAAAAAAAAGAAGAAGAAACAAAATGAGGCCAGTAAGAGGGAGACAGTGAAAGAGATGAGAAAGAATGAATCAAACAGCCAACACAATCGGACTGAACCATTCGCATGCATAGATTACAGAACATGGCGGAGGACAAACGATTTCTGACCATCAGAAACTGACAGAAACTACAGTAACATTCAAAGATAAGTTACAGTATAATCAACATAAAACTCATTCCTCTTTTTATTATAATAAAAGTTAACTGAGTCTAACAGCTTCTTTGAAATTATAATATTGGACTGACAGGGAGAGAGGTCAGAAGAGGCACTCATGCCCTGGAATAACTGGACCACAGAAAGGGAAAGGCGCAGGTGAGGACTGGCAGCAGACCTCTGGGACTCCCGGTCGTCCCTGGGCGTGTAATTGGCCAGGCAGTCGAGGATGAAGATCTGCCCCCACTCTGTGCACTCATTGAGGGCTGTCAACAGCTTGTTGATAGTCTGGGGGTTCAGGTCCAGCAGGTTGCTGTTTGGGTGAGACTCTGCTATCTCA
Source organism: Petrocephalus sullivani (assembly GCA_026780845.1). Classification (NCBI taxonomy): domain Eukaryota; kingdom Metazoa; phylum Chordata; class Actinopteri; order Osteoglossiformes; family Mormyridae; genus Petrocephalus; species Petrocephalus sullivani. The sequence continues at coordinate 36,197,288 of JAODKM010000039.1, forward strand.
GAGAGGGCAGCCACCGCATTAGCAACCACCTGGTAGGCGAGGGAGCAGATGGACAGGACTGGTGTGACCCACGGCAAGAAGGACAAACACCCATTACAAGTTAAAAAGCAAGGTGATAACCTCCATGCAGTTTCAAGTTCAGCGACTTCCGTGCTGAGTTATTAAGAAAGATCAGTTATTCTATGAGTAAGAGGGACAAACTACATACACATACAGACTTCGATAACACTGCTAGAGTACTGAAAATGTTCCTTAATCTGCACTTACAATGCGGCCATTTAAGTACAATACAACAATAAAAACCTAAACTGACTTATCAACCTGAAGAAAGCCCAGTGCACAGAGAGCACTAGAGATGCAGACAGCCAGTTCTCTTACTACCAAAGATATAATCAACAAGGGCCCCACCATGGGGTTGGAGTCAGAGATGAGGTCCTTCAGCGTGTCAAGGAAGCCCTGGTCCTCCACCAACTGGGCATTGATGTCGTGTAGCTTGGCCACACACACGGCGGCCGTCTTGCGCACGTACGGATCCTCGTCCTTCAGGCACTTGCGCAGTGGCTCACAAAGGTACTCGGTGATCTTGTCCACACGAATGCAGCCCATCGTCCGCACAGCCAGGGCTCTGATAAGTGGGTTGGGGTCCTCACAGTCCTGGTGGCGTTGGAGGAAAATAACAGTTAGATGAATAGCAACCTGAGGACATTGGCAGGTTTAAGGACTCACTCATTATACGCCCCCTGCAGGCGAGTATCAACATACAAACGTCTTCAAAAGAAGCCTGTGTAAATCTACCCACAATCACATACAGCCTCTGGAGTTCCGGGTGGGGCCTGTGTCTTTACCTTAACAAAGGTGTTAACGGCCATGATGGCCATGTCCGGCTGGCTCTTAGCGTAGTTCATCAGGTACAGGTAGACCAGCTTCTTTAGCTCCAGATTGTCCGTCTGCATGCAGTTCACCACGTCTGGGAAAAGGGCGCTGAGGGAGAGGAAAACAATTAATCATCGCAACAAACACTTTCTCAATTATTGAAATAGATATTTTAAATGTTCATCCAGTCTGCAGATGTGTGTCCGCCCAGAATTACAGACAATAACATTCTTTTAGTACTCATTACATATTTTAATCAGCACCTCTATCCTATATTGGCCTATATTCAAAATACAACAGCTCCTCAGACTTTTTGCTCAAAAGAGGCTTGACCACAATGCCCTGCACTGCACTGCACTGCACTGCCCAAAACAGGAACAACAAGAACAAAAAACCCTACAGCACATTTCCACCAGAAACTGCCAGTGCCCCCAGCAGACGGGAGGCGGCCCCACCTGACATCCTTGCCCACAGTCATGGAGGCAATGACCTTCTTCACGGCTTCCTTCTTCTTCTCCTTCTTATCGCTGTTTAGCTCAGCTTTGAGTTCAAATATCTCTCCTATTAAACAAGGGGGGGGGGACTGTTATTGAGTGTTGTTAAGGACCACATGATATCCCGTGACTGTAAATAATTACTCCAAAACCTAAGCAGAATATATCAAAGGACACTAATTAGTCTGACATACTCAGACCCCGAATTAAGGATACATATTGTCATATGTGCAAAAATACAATGCCTGCTTATTCACAGACTAGAAAATTAACAAAGCAGTGCAATGTTCTGATAACATTAAATGAACTAAAATAAATAACATGTAATATAAGACAAAGGGAATCAAAATGTGTACAGCCCAGCTGCATAGAAGCACATAGAAGGTCTGGCACTTGCCCTGAACAAACCAACTTGGAGAAAACACATGATGCTAACCCATTAATTTTGGGACTTAAGTGGGCTCCTGCTGACACCTGCTGACCAAACGCCTCCAAATTCGCTCACACACAAGCTTCATGCATGGAAAGACCCGCTAAGCTTGGGCAAGCAAAACAGCGCGAGAAGAGAGGAGCGCACTGAATGCCAGGATAAGGTGGATATGAAACACAGCGCAAACGCAAGTGTTTGAACAGATGGCAGAGCTCAATCGTTCATTCAAACAAACAAAGTAACAAAAACAAATGTGGCAGGTGACACCTCCCTACAGCTAAAAAGCCAAACAATTTTTAGGAAGGTTAACCAGCAAGGGAACAGAAGGCTAGGTCAATACAGTTAAGCCTAAAGCTGTCTTATCCTATTAAGCCACCCTCAGTTGGCCTAGTCTCAGTTCCACCTGCCAAAGCTGGGCAACTCAAACAGTCAGATGCCAGTTATATGCCGGAGCACTCCAAACACCTATCCTCCGACTGCCATCGTTTTCACCCAACGACAGTGGCTACTTTCAGCGAGGCTTGCCCATGTTTTTCCATCCATACCCCATAACAATTATTTTCATCTATTTTCTGCCAGTATATTTTATTGTTTTTCAGAAACTAACTTGGCATTATAGATATGGATACAAAAAACCTGTGTCATTAACACAACAGACATAAAAGTATGAGAGTATAAACTTAGATTTGAGGGGCTTTCAAAAACATTTTTTTAACACTAGTTCAATCTGCCATGCTAGCAATCAAAAATAAAGCAGCAAGTTAAGGAAATGTTATTTTGGGGATTTTTTGACATGACAATGTATGTATGTATACACATACCGCAAAGACCCCTCCCCAGAAAACACAAACAAACAAAAAAGAAACAAGGTAAACTGGTAGCAGACCTTTCTTGGTGGTGGTGAAATACTTGGAGTCCGTCATCTTGGCTGTGAGTTATCTGCTCCTCTGCAGGACACAAAGGGACGATGAAAGTGACTGAGGGAGAGTGCCAGCACTTTCTCAAACAGGGGAAACAAATACTGCTGAAGCGACAGGAAATCCTAAAAGTGCACCAGAAGACAAACACGAGGAAACACGGCATGCCACTTGGAAAGCTTGGCTGTTTTCACAACATTGGCAAACACAGAGACACAGCAAAAAGGAATCCATTCCACAGCCAAAAAGGAAGAAACGATCATCCCAGCTGAAATACAGCACACTTATCCTTGCAGCAAAATCCTCTCAATTTCCTGTTTTTAAAATTTTCACTTGATCCTTATTCCTTTGTCAAAATAATACGACCACACAGAGGATTTAAAGACACATCAACATTACATACAAAGTGAATTTTAATTATATTGTAAGTATATCCTTGTTAAAAAAAAAACAAACAAAAGGAGCAAAATATAATACTATAAAAATATAATCCTTTTTACTGAACACAGATAAAGTAACTTTCCTGTAAGTTTTCAAAAAGTGAGCCTGGATGGAAAACTGTTAAAAGCAGATAAATATCCATCTACAAAACAAGGCAGTCCTTGATAAAGCCGAGAGCAGTCTGAGCTACAGACTAATCATTCCCTTTCCAGCAGCTCTCGCTCCAGGAGATAGGGGGCACGGTGCCCTCTTAGAGAATGAAAATAAACGTCACCCCCAAAACACAGAGGAATATTACATTTCAATTTATTACTTCAATCCACTGTATTACGGCTAAAAGACCAAGCAAACCAGGTGTTTTACTGGATGCGCTCATGTGCACAATCAATACGCCTGAATTAGCTGACAATAAGAGGGACAAAACCATCCTCTGAAAGCTACAACATAAACATTTAAAACTGTATTTATGTACAGAAACATTCAATAGTACACAAACGGGTAACGCAAAAAAGCGAAAGCAAGACACGTGATAAGGACAAAGACAGACACCTGAAAATATGTCCGTTTAAACGGAAAAGCGTCCGGACCAATTATACATATCACAGCGTTATCACACCGCCGGCTTCAGTCTAAACCGCGATACGGGCGCCGGTTAATGTTACCGTTAATTATTAATAACCCCCCAGTGCCGCTCCTATCCCGGCAGCTGACAGGCTGCTGCCCCGCAGCGGCGCCTCCGACGCGAGTAACCGGTCTGTCATCAACGGCACCGCGAAGCTTGCAGGGCGAGCCGGGCTCGCCGCGGGGTCCGCCCCGCATGTGGCACCGTGTGCGAACCGCAGCCGCATTCCGGAGATTCGCGGTAAAACCGCGCGCCGCCCGAGCGGAACCGAGCGACGGGCGAATTCATTCAGAGGCAGCGACGAGCCGGCTAGCGTAACGCAGGGCGTCGGAAAGCGTTTTACCTGGTTAGAGACGCCGGGGAACGAGGCGACTCGCGCGGGAAGGCGCACAGCCGGCGCGGAGCCTCCGCGAAAGCTCGCTAGCTACGCTAAGCGAGGCTAGGCTAAGCTAAGCTAAGGAGCCGTGACCTTCCCTGGGTAAAACGCAGCCCGCGACGCGAGGTGGGCCGGTGACTGGGCGTTTTTGAAAGCTAAAGAAAAGAGCATTCATTTTAAAATATCGAGCATAAACACATATTAGTGCGGCAGAGCGGAAACATTTAGAGAGCAGTACCGTATGACTTCGGTCGGGATGTGTGTACGAAGCAGCCGTCGCCCCCTCCCACTTCAGCTGGGTGACGTCACCGTCACCGGACCACCACTTCCGGTAACGACTTCCGCATCGTTCCAGAAATAAAGATCGTAGTGCTTCAGATTATCGGATTTTCAGACTACACTGTCCATTTTACATGATAATTGAATGGGGAGCAACTATAATTATATTAGCTATCTGCCATTACCTTTCCTTCATAGGCGTCTACCGCAGAATATCGAACGCGTTGGAAATGACAGCTGCTGCACTCGGACCAGACGGCATTACCTGCCTCATCCTTTGTCGCACACCAGTACCATCGCTTCTTTTCATTACAACTATGAATGGATTTTAAAGTAGTGTTTCTCGGGCCGGTACACGTTTTTGCTCCCTCCCAACTTCCTGCCACATGGTCTCCATTTCTGATCCCGATAGAGACCTGGGAAGGAGCAAAAACGTGGACCGCTGGAAGTCCCTGAGGACCGGGTTGAGAAACACCGTTTTTACGCCTTCTGGCGTTTAATAAAACACAGATGATTTTCTTGGTTTTTTCCTTATATATTCTTTTAAATAAAATGTAGAATTTCGGTATGTTAAACTGTGCATATTCCCACCCCACCAAAAAATAATTTGTACCAAAGAATATTTACGGAATCATTTATTGCAACAAAGACACAGCAATGAAAATTCAAGGGAAAAAAAAATCAGTGGAGTCTTGGTCTTCCTGTATTGCTATTTAATACAAATAAATTCTACAATAACCCTTTATGACCTTAAACAACACCAACATTTATAGTGGAGAGCATCAGAAAACAGGCAACATAAAAAAGATAATTGCAACCATCTGCTATTGGTACAGTGACACTACATAATAGACAGTTGTAAAATAAAATGTAGAATATACAATATATATTTGCATTCAAGTACCAAATCACATTTGCATTTTGGGGTCCTTTGTTCACAGCAATGACAGCTGGTAACAAATTACTTTTAGCATTACACTTGACATGCATCACATCTCCATTGTAAATTACAACGCAAACCATGGAAAGGTAAAATGATTTTAAAACTTAACCAATAGATTTAGCACATTAACACAACAAAATGGTCAAAAGGAAAAGAAAATATGGGTGAAGTGGGAGATCAGAGAAGTCAGACTATCAGATCTTCCGAAGTTTCCTAAGGGCTTGAATTGAGGAGCACTGTTTGATGGCACCTGAACACCACTCCATGACCTTGGTTGGTCAAGGACTTACCACTAAAAACTTGAACTTTCTGTTTTTGTTTGATCAATGACTTCGTGCGTACACCTCATTCTGGCAGAGATGGGAAGTTATTTTAAAATCTGAAATAGCAATTTAAGGAATTTGTAAGGTATCCATCTTCTCTCCTTTGGTAAAAATGGAATTCTTTCGAAATTAAGCGGAAATGGTTTCTCGCTGACAGTTAAAAACTGAGTTCCCTTCATAAAGAAACACTAAGTAAAAAGAAAAAAAAAAATGAAGACCCAAATTTATTATATCATCCCATCAGCACATAGCAGAGGTATGGTATTTAGAAAAACAATTGAACAAAGTATTCTACTGAATACACATCGGCGTGGTCCCGCAAATATACAGAATTTAAAAACTAACTCATAAACCTCAAGGCTGTCAGTCATGCAAGGTCGTCCATACATGAAACCGATAAATAAATAAATAAAACCCATTCGTGTTCCCTTACATCCCTACTGCGTCCCCACACGTTACAAAACAAGTACATCGGTGTTATTCAGACCCACTCCCTTATTATGCATTAGACACAAATACAAAAAAAATCCCCTGAATTTCTTTGCACATCATGGGGTTGATCCACCAAGGGTCTGGGGGAATCATCCAACGTCCCCCCCTGCAATGCTTTGCTTTATTAGGATGGTTTTGACGATGCCGAAATCGCTTTATCATCATAAACTTTTAGAACAGTGCATTAAGACTTTCACTTGCACAGTATACAGCCACGCTGATTGAGCGCGTCTGTACATACATTTTTTTAAATGTACAACGACGCTACAAGCACTCCGCAAACATACAGTGATGCCAAGAATTACACATTCCATTTCATTC
>JAODKM010000039.1:36219091-36232960 GCA_026780845.1 Petrocephalus sullivani
AGCTAGCCATACCCTCCCCCCCCCCCAGACTCATTCGCCTTGGGCAGTAACAGCCCATCCAGTCAGACCACACTGCCTCAGCCACTTTTACAGGAAACTGAGTAGGATCCTCAAGGACAAACAGAAGACGCGCGAAGCAAAAAGGACAGGACCGTCATTGTGTCAGGATGGGGGTGCAAGTGTGTACACACACACACACACAAAGAAAGCCCTAGAGTGAACCCACCCCAACGACTTCGACCTGATGTAAGAGCCACCCTCTCGAAGATGCACCACGACAAAGGAAGCGCTGCAGCACATTACGGCACAGCCTTCTCCCCGTCACAAGCGTGCGGGCATGGGGGTCAGAGTGCTTTAACATGCTGATGGTCCCACTTCTGACAACTGGGTAATCATGTTTATACTCCCACATCACCGTTACCACGCCGACTGAAAGTGGCTGTGAAGCAGGACGGTTATAAACAGCAGTGAGCCAATCATTCCGGGACATGGCTCTCCAAGGTCAGGAAAGCGAAGGGAGAGGGCTCAGTGCTCCAGATGGCAACCATCTTTGGAGACAGTGCAACTAAATTTTAGAACTAGTCACACCGGTGAGACTATTTAAAAATCAACATCGTTTATCACTTGAAACAGCAGGAGGGAGAGAGGATTGGTGTGTATTAAATTTTTAAGAACTGGGAACTCAATAACACATTTAAAAGCCATTTTGTTTCTTTACCACTTACCAAATATTAAAACTGTTTAAACAGAACTGTGAAGTATTAGTGACATTAGCGGCAAAATTACCTCCAAGACTCAGAGTCTGGTTGCTAACCTTATTTATTTTATGCTGTATTTGTTTTAAGAAAAATTTGGAAATAACTACTTAAAGTAATCTTTGTTGTAAAAGTAGAATTCTTTAAAGAGAACAAATGCAGTGGTTAGTTATTGAACCATTTTGACATCTTTTCCTTTTATAATCAGAAGCAAGAATCTATAAGAACCGGATTCGAAATCAGTTCAGGAATTGGGAAAAAAAAACCTAGATGATACCCAAACCGATTGGGGTCTGTGTGTGTGTGTGTAAGGGAGATGCAGATTGATTAAAGTGAAGAGTTAACATGAGGCTATCGTCATTATCACGCAGGTAAACATGATTCTGTACAGGATGTCACCTAGCTGGGTCCAGTTCATAACCTACTCTCAGTAGGCTCTTTGGCAACAACGATACAAACTTTGGTGTTTCAACAGTGATTTTATTCCCTTAGAGCACTAGGCCTGCTTAACTATGTAATGTTTCCCTTTTAAATAAAACATCACATTGTGATTTCTGTAAACTGTACGTTTATTACCAAAGCATTCATAAAAATATGAATCTGTGGCATTGCATGTCGGTTTAAGTGGTGTGCCTACATTTTCTCCCGGTGCGCCTAATTTTTTTTTGTAAAGAGCATCAGTGTTAGAAATGGCAGGTTTGTCTGGAGCCCTGGGGCTCTTCCGGGCCTGACATGACTGAAACCCTCCTCGATTGCTTCAAACTGTCATGGTTAATGATCTGGATACAGGGCACTGGGGCTGAAAGTTAAAATCTAACACTTGCTCAGTCTGCTCCTCTCATTCCTCAAAAGTCAGCTTAACGAGGACACCATGTCTCAATGGTCAACTGATCTCCAAAGAACATAAAGGAAAAACCATCTTTTAAGTCTACCCTTAACATCACTGCATCTATAGCACAACTGAAAACAGGGGCAGTAAGGGAAAAAGAACACTACTGTGTCGTTTTGAGTGATAAAAATGCAGAGCAAGGCTGCTCCGGCACTTTAGCGGAAAGGTCAAAGACCTCTGGCCAGTGCCATGACCAGAAAGCCCGCTGACACGAGGAGAGCGCGGTGCAAAGCCCGCATGATACCAAGCCGACGGACTACCTCCAGTCCCCCAGGAAGACCAAGGCTTCCTCCCAGGAGAGCGATTTATTATCTATACTCTGACTCTTCGTTTGAATTAATTATGAAACGGTGTGCATTGGGGCAATCGATGCATTCATGTCAATGTTAGAAAGGCCTTTCGCTGTGACTGTTAGCTCCATAGGAGCGGAGCGCCATGCCCGGGTCCCAATGCCTCACATGCCCAAAATGCCACCTGTGACAGGCGCTTACGGCGCAAAGACATCGGTCCCCTTCGGTCCCCCCCGCGACTAGCGCTGCCCACCCCCAGGTAGCTTACCAGCTCGTCCAGGTTGCGCATGTCGCAAAGGACCCGCTTCTGCTGCCAGGCCGGGTACAGGTCGGAGTCGGACTCCTCCGCGCTCTCCATCCGCGCAAACGGCCTGCCGGGCGGGCTCGGCTCGCCCAGGTTCTCCTGGTCGCGGATCTCCTCCTCGATCTCCTCCTCCAGCTGGATCAGCATGGGGGCGAGCATGCCGAACTTGGAGCCGCGGCGCGCCACCTCCAGTAGGCACAGCACGAAGTTCTTCTCGTTGCGCCGCTGGACCAGGTCGTTGGTCTCGAACATCAGCACGTCCTTCACCCACAGCTCCTGCCGGCACCAGGCGATGAAGTTGGAGACGTTGTCGCGGGCGAGGAAGGAGCCGGGCACCGCGCCCCGCGACTGGAAGACCACGTCCTTGCTGGGCAGGCGCATGGAGCCGGCGGCCTCCGGGAAACCCCGCTGGAAGTCCTGCGCCGCCCGGTTCACGTTGTTGGCGTGCTGGCAGAGGATGCAGCCCGTCTCCAGCGCCTCCATGAAGTTCTCCGGCGAGATGTCCAGGTTATAGAGCGTATGCAGCCACTCGGCCAGGTCCTCCTTCATGGCGTAGAGGTACTCCTCGCTGGACCTGAAGGGCCGGATGCTTTTGGAAGCGGCCGACTGGATGTTGCTCTGATCGGCCATGTTATGCGGAGATGCGCGGGGCGACCGTCTGGATAGTCAGGGGGCGATGGGATCCATGATCGGCGGGAGATCCGAGGGCGAGGCGCAAGCCGCCTCCATCGGGGGACGCACGCCTGTCTCTGGGGCCGACGGCCGGCTGCTCGCGGCGCCTACATCGCCCTGTGCCGCGGAGCGGCGACGGGAAGCCGGCCCCTTACGGCGTGCGGCTGGCTGACGGGAGGGGAGGTGGGGTCAGGGACGGCGGAGAGGAGCGCGGCCGACGCGAACACGCCGCAGTCACGGGCGGGATTAAGCGGCCGGCGGCAGCCCCGTCACCATCTGCCGCTGCCGCCGCCCCCCGGCTCCTGAGATAAACGCCACGGGGGAGGGGGGCCGGGCTTCGCCTGGCGTGCGGGGCTATCAGCCAGGTGTAGCGGGCCGGTTCCGGGGGGGTCGGGGTATAAGCCGGGGGTGTAGCGCGTACGGATGCGCCGAGTGATAGCGGGAGTCCGCGGCGGAATGCGCAGGGAGGTCAGCCGCACCGCCCGGCCTCCTTACGGGGCTGGGAGCTGCACGGAGCGGCGTGTGAATCCGAGGCGCTCAAGCGACGCAGCAAATGCATAATAATAATAATAATAATAATAATAATAATAATAATAAATCCGAGCGGGCCGCATGTCCCAATGGGCGCCGGAGGCCCGCCGCCGCGTCCCCGCAGACAGCCGGGCGCCTCCCCGGGACTCTCCGTGCGACCGGCGTGACATAAGCGCAAAAGCCCCCAGAATTACCCTCCTCGCTAAAATTAAGCCCAGGCGGGTACTTTGCGCACAGCCTCGCGTCCGCTATAAAGGGACCAACGACGCGATAAATGCCCGAGGAGCGATGCAGCCGCAGGCGCCTCCGCGGCTTACCTTGCGCGATCCGGACGGGGACCCGGACGGGGATCCGGGGGAGCCGTCACGGAAGCCCGGGCGCTAATGATCCCGCGTCGGAATGTACGCAGCCGCCGCTTGCCGCCGCTTCATCCTCGACCCCGCGGTCCTTAATCCCGCCACCTTCGTCCCCCCGCGGGCAGTCCCACGCCAGCCGCCGCAGCCCCCTTCGCGCAGTACTTATTTCTCCGTAAACCAGCCGCACACCCACCTAATTAGGCATGCGTCTGCGTATCTATCCCCGGCGTCCCGGCGAAATCGCCGCCGGGTACCGTGTCGCCGTCCCGGGAGCTAGCGCGCACTCTGCGGCCGGAGAGCGCGTCTGAAGGCGCAGCCCCCGGGGTGCGCTTCGGCACACCTACCGGCGCGCTTCGGGAGGCGGGGGCTCCAGTTCCCAAGGAAGAGCTGGGGACCCGGGCGCATTAAGGAAAAAGTGCCTCGACTTCGTCGCCTCGTTTCAACGGATTTATTCTTACAGACAATATGTCCCGCATCATAACCACTGGGGAAAATGAACCGCACCCGGCGAAGGGGGAACTCACCGGGCTTCTCTCGCGGGGAATCGGGTTCCTTTTCCGGAGCTCCGTAACGACTAGGCTACCTGGAAACGGCAGGATAGTCATTTACGCTAATTACACATACTCAGGTGCCGGGGGGGGGACACGCCAAGCCGGGTACCATAGGCACAGGCATGCGCTGCCGGCTCAGTGTCCCCGTAACCGTGCGAAGGCGCTCCCTCTTCTGGGCTACTGGGGAATACGACCGGCCCGTTAAACACCGGTACCGGCCACGTCCGTGTTTCCGAATAAGCTCCCCTAATAACTAATCAAAATGAATCCGTCGACTTTAGTAGCCGGAGCCCCGGACTCTTTATCCGGTGCCTGGTACTTTATAGAGCTTCCCCCGAAGCTCACCCTGGAGCCGAGCGGGGAGCCCGGGCCATGATACGCGACTTGCGGGGTGCCCGAGAGCCCCGTTTGGGTTTGAAAAGCGCCAGTTGCTCCTTTAAGGGAAGGAGGCGGGGGGCCGGGATGAGGTCATTGGCTTCGGGAAGCCGGATGAATCAGCTTTTCTGCGGGACACTCGTACGGCCCAGCCGGGCCTCCCCGTTCGAGCAACTGGCCCCATTCTGCTTTTAAGAAGTCCCCGTTAGGTGCGGCTCGGTCCGGGCATCCACTGCAGTGAGACTCTCACACACACACGTATATAGGGTTATTAAACTTTTAAATATTGTATATATAGGGTTTGCGCAGCACCCCAGCGCCTTTGACGTAGCTAATCTTGGCTTATAATGGAGTATTATTTGCTGTAGGATGAGTTGGCAGCCCTGTGAGTAATGTCTATCACTTAGTTCTCTAACCTTATGAGGTCATCACGCCAGGTAGTGGCAGCATTGTCAAGGAGGCGGACAGGACATTTCCAGCATCGTATTTATGTTTGTGTGTGTATATATGCGCGCCTGTATAACCCCACACTTTCCCTTCTGTCACGAATACAGATGGAAAGCGTGCAGCCACTCTGCTTCGCAGATGTTAAGGAGTGGAGCGGGCTGTTCACCCGACACCGTGAGGCATCTGAGACTGATTAATCGTGCTTTTAAATCGTATCCAAAAGGTTGAGCCAATAAAACATCTACTGAAAAACAACAGAAACTGGAAATGTTTCAAATAGACTTTTCCAGGGGTACTAGTGGATCACCTCTGAAGGGGTGGAGAATTCAAATTTAATTCTTATATTTTGTCGATCGTAAATCAGTTTACAGGGTCGTTTCGTTACTTGTAAATGCGCACCAAGTACAAAGGACGCCGTCATTTGCTATGAGTGGTAAAACGTCATCGAGGTTCTCTCATGTTCTTGGTTATAAACGAGCAACATCCAACAAGGGAAAGTGGATTCATCTCTACTGCGTTCAATCCTGCGCATGTAATCTAGTTTACCTGAAGCTATTATTTGGCTATTAACGCCACCTATATGAATGATACCGCTTAATCTGAATTCTTCTGTTACATTAACTTCTACGTATTCATAATATAGGGCCCGTGCTAGTCCCTGCTACGTGATGCCACCTAGCGGCCAACGACGCGATTCAAAGAACAGGCTGGTGCGTTCAGAACGGCGCAAGTAACCATTACATTTTATTCGGTACTACAAGTGCGATAATCCTCACACTAAATAAAATGTGTTAATACATTAAAAAGTACTGACAAATTTACTTTCCACATTCAAAGTCAGGAGAAGTCAACTACAAAATCATTCATCTCCTGCAGTTAAGTGTGATGGTCAAAGACATCTCACATTTGACTGGGGGGGTGAAAGGCGCTACATCGGGACCAGAACACGACATTTTTACTGCAGGATGACAGTTTGACACACAATGCCTGTGAGAGCTTGGGGACAGTTCACTGTAAAATAAACATTCACAAAGCTGTCCAGCAGTATTAAGATGTAGTTGTCACATGACACCAACAGATTTGGATTTTTTTGTTTCCAAAGTAACTGGCCTGTTGTTGAAGCTTTTATTTTCCATAAAGGGACCAAGTGGTTTAAAGAAAAGCAATACAGTTTAAAAACAGATTAACCGTCTCGGGATTGAACAACGCACCTTCTAAAGTACACAAAGACCAACATGCCTTCCGAGTCGGCTGCATGGAAATAAAAAAAAAATTCAATACATTATCAAATAACTGAAAATTATTTTGCTTAACAGCAGAGTAATGAAAAGTATGCACTGACAATTCCCATAAGCTTTTTTGTTATTTGTTTGTTTAATATAAATATGGAAGTACAGTTATATAGTTTTAAAAAATAAACCCTTTACTAAATGGGAATTTCTGTACACACGGTACCCTAGTATGGTCGACCACGTCTCTCCTGACGGTGTTCCGCCCTGTGAAGGATTAAAGATTCGTCTTCAGTTACAAGCAATTATAGCTGGACAATAAGTCAACAGGAAATGAGTCACACCAGTAAAAGCCGGGTGAGACATAAAAACTGCACCTACTTCATATCAATCATCTTGCCGGGGGGTCCCACTCCTCTCCTGCCTCCCATCTGGTCCATGGGAGGGCCTCTGAAGCCACCCCGGTCCATGCCACGACCGCCCCGGAATCCACCTCCTCGCTCTCCACCACGGCCACCGCGGAAGCCCCCGGGGCTGCCAAGACCACCGCGGTCCAGGCCTCGGCCGCCACGCATTCCCGGACCCCCCCGACCCCTGTCACCCCCTGTGAGAGAGAGAAGGCGTTACCAATGTGTCCTGGAACTACCAGGAAACATTGTTCAAACACTAAACTCCTGTATGCTTAAAACAAGAATTCCTGCACTGACAAAGTTGCACACTTTTGTTCCACTAATGTGCACATCAGGAGTCTCAATGAGGTTTGTGATCTAACCTCTAATCAGAAAGTGCACCCAGCTCCCTGAGCCCAATGGTGAATTGAGAGGCCACGGCCTCTGCTTAAGGGCTGAACACAGCAAATCAGCAGGATCTCCCTGTAAACCAGTTACCTGAGGGGCCGAACGGAGGGGGGCCAAATCCCTCTGGTTTTGGGGCCTTGCACTGGTTACACTCTGTCCTCCAGGCAAAGTTTTGGTTCCCGCAGCTCCTGCAGATGGCAGACATCGTGTTGGCAGGGTAGTGTCTGTATAAGTGGTAACGTGTAGAGTGATGCTTCTCAGGATGGCACACTCACGGATTGGGGCACTGCCAGTCTCCGGCCCTTGGCTGCATGTTTGCCCCAGAGGGCCGGCCTTGGCCCACCCCGCGGAGGCCTCCACGAGGCATGAAGCCCCCCTGGTCGCTGCCTCCTCGACCCATCATACCTACGGCAGCACAGGATGACCGAGCGTCTTGAGGACAGCAGTCACACCTCCCCCAGAGCAGCATACGCGGTATCACCAATCTCCAAGCACGACCAGCTCCGCGTACATACCTCCGCGGCCCATCATCCCGCGGCCGTCCCGCATGGGCATCCCGCCACGCATGGGGGCCATCATGGGCTTCCGGCGGGCCATGGACACCTTCAGTTTCTTACCCTGGAAGTCCTTCCCTGCGGGTGGGATGGGACAGGATGGTTCACATGCTATAAGTATTTTAATAAATGTATCATGCACTTTACTAATTTGATTGATTTTGTATCATAAGTGTATTGTTATACCATGGCACAGCTGGGTGAAAGCTGGATGAATACGTTTAAAACCGTACATTAGAGTGACAAATGCGTTTAAGCAGTGTAGGGACGCTTTGCTGATGTGTAAGTGGCAGAGGTGGTGAGGACTTGCCGTCAAACCACTCGACTGCAGCCTTGGCGCAGGGCGGCTCCTCGTAGGACAGGGTGGCATCTCCCTTTGGCTTCCCCGTGTCCTTGTCTGTGTAGATGTTGATGGCAGGCTGGCCTAAGCGCTTGTTCATCTGTGAAATGGGAGGAAGCCCACACAATTCTGTCATATACTACTCAATTTGTAAATGCAATTGCATTTGCAATCAAAATGTAAAACATACGAGGTTTCCACCTCAAAGAGAACAACGCAGCAAACACAGACAGCCTGCCACGCACCCTGATGACTCCGCAGTGCTTGAAGAAATCAGCCAGGTCCTCAATAGTCGCATTTTCTGTGAGTCCAGTGATATAAATTGTACTGTTCTCAGAGTCATCCTGCTCTTCAGGGCGCCCTGCGAACGCACAGAGATGCCTCATGTCAGTGAATGGGGCAGCCCGGCCAGGTGCCCTGCAGACCAGTCAAGTGACCCATCCCCCACTCACCCATGTCACGCTCCGGCCTCATGTCCATCGGGCCTGCTGTCCATCGAGAGGGAGAGAGAGAGGGGACTAGTCAGTGTTTGCCACCAAGGGCCCACCACCTAAACATGATACTACTGTCCTCTTAAGCTTCACCCAGGCACACATTCCTCAGAGCCTGCTCAGGCCATCTGGAAGAGAACTTGTTTTAAAATCCCCCACCATTTACACAGAGAAGCTAAAAGTAACACTTGTTAAAACTCACTCTTATTAAAAAAAGACCCAATTAAAAATGTGTGCCGTAAAGAATTTCCTAAAAACCTCCAAAAACCCAAATACCAGGGGTTCGAAATAGGACTTCTTTTGTTTAAAGTCATACTTCATAACTAATACAGACCCATTTTGAAAAACACTAAAAGCACCCTTCTTAAGGGGGTATGTTTAACTGAGTTTCAACACGACATACATTTCACTCTGATGTGACCCTGGTTGACCTTTACACACATAAAAAAACCCCTTAAGTCATTTTTTTCTGTTAAATACCATTTCACACTGGAACTTAGAACAGAACCCCTTAGATTCTCATACCCAAAGTAATCGCCGGCACTCTTCCGTTATCTATGAAATACACATGTACACCAATGCAAAAAAGTGTGAGAAACACTCATGTTAATCTAATGAATGTTCTTATTTTTACTAGCCAGTTTAATGCTCATTAACTTACCACCAGGCTTAATGAAGCCACATCTGTCTCCAGCGATGCTGGGGAAATAAACGGAGATATGAAGGCGATTTCCATCTAAAGAGCCACTTCTGTACCTCAAGCCCAGCGAGCTTTGGGACTGGGAGCACTGGGTCGACACAGCTCTGACTAGCCCTTAACATCCCCATAGTGACAGATTATTATTTTTTTTTTAAACACAGTTTCTCTTGAACGTGTCCTGGGGGGGAGGGGGGGGCTTTCACACTTTTTTTGGCTGTACGTTTCTCTTTGCCACAACTATGGTGGCTACACAGCAAGGGGTTTACGTGTCANNNGGGGGGGAGGGGGGAGAGGGGGGCACCCCAGCATTTTGTACAGCAGAAGATGATTAAATTATTCCAGACGCACCTCCTCCTTGAAGAGGCATACCCAATCAGGTACAGCAAATGGCACCACATTAGGGAGTGAGTAAAACTGCAGAAGCCCATTAAGGCAGTAAAACTACCAATCTGTCTCTAGTGGGAAAGTAATTATTGGAAGAAATGCATCTGTAATAATTGCTTACAAATCATGCTGACGCAGCCAGCGTATCAAAAGAAAAAAACACCAGTTACACTTTGATTTACAAAGATTTGCTCAATTTACACAATTCTACAGTACAAATGGTTCAGAACCTTGTTACAATATGAATAAAAAAAGGTACAAAAGTTACATTTCTTTTTTTTTTTTTTAAAGAGACAGTTTCAGACATTTCACACTTGAGACATTTCCCATTAATACTGTAGGCTCTGCTTTCTAAGTCGCCACTGTTCATTACGCTGCCGGCTGAGTACTGAGTACTGGTACTTTTAAAGTATTGCTGTGTTTACATGGCTCTCACTTTGTAACCTGTAGCATATAAATGCGACATGTTAAGGAAAGTTTGCAAAAATAAAGTAAGTTTGAAAGACAGTCATAAAACATTTGCAATTCAACTACATTTCAAAACCCACACTCAAAGCTCATACACGTGCGGTGATAGAAGGTGAAAGCATGTCACTCGGACGATGCCCGACCGGCTCCTTCCCATCGCTAAGCCCTCCGCTGACCATGCTGCCACTTAGGGCGCTGTTCATGTCTGCTATGCTGGGGAAACCTAACTGGCTCCCTCTGGTGGTAGCCAAGGTGAATATTAGATAGAGGATGGTTCCCAGCCTAGTCCCCAGGCCTTCCCTCAGACAGCCCACATTTTAATTCTACTCCAATACATGAATACATTATTTTACTGGCTGACTGATATCAAGTTCTTAATTATCCAGCTTAGATATGCCACTGATTGAACAGAATAGGGTAACCCATGGACTGGGTTGAGAACCACTAGTTGGGAGTTATCTTGATTTACCCAAGTACCAAATACTTATGTACTGATTTAAAAAAAAAATTCTAGTGACAGTGCTTTCACCATTTAAAAACCAGAAATGACATTTCCCTTGATAAAGGTGAACCCCATAAAAATGACACTGTTTCCCTTTTAGTAATGAACATATCTGGTAACTAGAACTGTGAGCACACAATCATTTATACTCATGTTGAGTAAAAGGTAAGGAAATTCATCTACCTAGAGGGGTCTCACCAAATTTATTGTCCGCCAAATACTGAAAATGAGACACGACACCTTTAACTGATGCAGGATGCTACAGAAGGACTATTGATACCACACGGTGAAAATAACTCTGGGCCCAAGTCAACTTACCGTTTAAAGGAGCTGCAAAGCCATACACCCAGCTGACATAACACTTAAAATGTACCAGCAGGTTTCAGAGAGAAACTGCCTTTGGTATATTCAAAAGAAATAGACCTTTTTCCCCCCGCCCTTCGCAAAACATGTACTCTAACCACTTTATCCTGTAGCATCCAGCATAATGGAAAGGCCCAGAGCAAACATCCTCAGGAAGAATACAGATAATGTCTGCAGTGCCAAACTGCTCCACGGTGACCAAAACGGCCACAGCTTTCATGATTGGACTGGGTGGAGGTGGAGCTCCGGTAACCGTTTGTCAGTGGATGTTTGCGCCGGCTCTTTGACCTCTGACACAGACCTTCTTACCTTTGGCTGAACAGCCAAAGGGCTGGCAGAGCCACACCGCCTGGGGCCATCTCAGAGCTGAGGGTGCTGCGGGCTGGGAGAAGCCCAGGCCTCACACCAAGGGGGGCACCTCTCACTGGCACTGCGAGCCCAGCGGTGTGGCCCCCAGCCCTGTGCAGCTCAGACCGCGGCTCCTGCGCGTGGGAGGAAGCAGAGTAGTGACAGATGGGGGTCAGGAGGCGAACTTACCCCATGCCCCCGCGGCTCATCCCCCCGCGAGGTCCCCCGCTGGGCACCATGCCGCCTCTGTCGAAGCCGCCACGCCCCCGGCCCCGGCTCTCGCCCGGCCCCGGGAAGCCGCCAGGCTCGCCCCCGGGGTAGCTGCCGCCCATGGGACTGGGCCGCTCCTGTCTGTAGCTACCTGCCGGCCATACAGCAAAGCACATTTCATATATAAATCACAATTCACTGAGATTAATTATACTTATACACTATTAATTACGCATAAAAGGGGTTCTGAAGCCCAGTGCAATAACAGGGGGACTGGGACTGACAATGCCCTCCGTGCCGCAGGCCCAGAGAAACAGACTGACTGCACGCTGTCTGCCCTAATGACGAGCCGTACCTTCCTGCTTTAGGGGGACTTTACCCTGGAGTAAATGATTCGTTTGCAGGCGGCAAATGGTAAACAAAAGCTGGGAGGAAAAAGGCACAGCAAAACGACGCCACACAGCTAGCCATTACCAGCATTATAACACAACTGGGGATACCAGATATTCTAATTTCAAATCATATAAATAGACAAGTGATCTTAATCCCTGGCGCCACCTGGATCCATCTTGCAAATTCCCAGAACTGTGGAATTTTGACAGAGGCTCTGATAAGAGGCATATGCAGCAATTCACAAGCTTGCTGGACCAGCCTGGCCTGAGTTTATTTACGTTTCTGCCAGCAGGCTGGCTATCAGTGGCACATGGCCCGGTAGGGTAACTGGCGGGAGTGAGCGGTAGGGTAACTGGCGGGAGTGAGCGGTAGGGTAACTGGCGGGAGTGAGCGGTAGGGTAACTGGCGGGAATGAGCGGTAGGGTAACTGGCGGGAATGAGCGGTAGGGTAACTGGCGGAAATGAGCGCTCACCGTACTGACTGGGCGGGTTGTAGGAGCTCTGCTGGCCGTAGCTGCCGCCCTGCTGGCCGTAGGGGCTGGCGGGGGGCGGCTGTCCATAGGAGCTGGATGGCGGCGGGTAGCTGGAGGCCGCGGGCGGCTGCGCCTGCTGGGGGGGCTGCGGCTGCTGCTGCTGCTGCTGGTAGCTGCCCTGGTGGCTGTAGCTGCTCTGCTGGCTGTATCCGCCCGGCTGGCCCTGGTAGCCTCCCTGCTGCTGGCTCTGCTGGCCGTAGCTGCTGGGCTGGGAGTAGGAGTTCTGCTCGTAGCTGGAGGGCTGGCCGCCACCACCGCTGCCTGCCCCATAGCTGCGGCAACAGGAGACGGCGAGGGGGGGGGTTAGGACCGAGAGGGGCCCGTGCAAGCGGAAAGAAAGCGGTGCATAGCTCCTCCCACCTCCAGCTGCTCTTCAGCCTACTTGGGAAAAGATTCTTAATTAATAATAATAAATACGTTGGAACCTACAATTCCGGGATTGGCAAAAAAAAAAAACTGAATTAAAGGAATTAAGCTTTCCTAAAGGGGCACTTCCCCCTCGGGGACTCGGGGACTGTGCCAAAGTGCAATCCAGCCCAGAATCTAAGGACAGCAGAAAAAAAGTGAAAAAGGGGGCTGCTGTCAGGCTCTCTTACCTGGGATAAAGTGAGCGGGGGCCACAGGACATGGGGGAGGAATTACCTGGAGCTGGGGTAGGAAGGCTGGGGAGTGCCTGACTGCAGAGGGTAGGAGCCGGGCACCTGGGAGTATGCGTAACTACTGTGCCCGTAGCCCTGGCTGTAGGCGGACGGGTTAGCCTGGGCCTGCGGGAGCTCCTGGGCCTTGCTCACTTCCTGCACTCTAAGGGGTTAATCGGCAGTCAGGTTACAGGCTCCACGCAGGAGGGCCAAACTAAAAACATGCAAATTTAGAAGCAGCAAAGTTATGCCGACTAGCTCCCCCAAAAACAAAACAAACAAAAAAAAATTTCACATGAGCCAAATGAATAGTGGCACAACAGAGGAGCCGTGCTGAGTGGGACTAGGCCTGGGCACGGGCACAGGCTGGTTAGCCGGCACTGAGGGTCACGCGATGGGCAGAAAGCAGGGCCAGCTGGGGGCTAGGACCATTACCTCGGGGGGGCGGCAGAGGCGGCCTGCTGGCCGTAGCCCGGGTAAGCAGACTGAGCCCCATAGCCCTGCTGCGCCCCATAGGATGTCTGGGAGGTGGGGGTGCTGGGGGGGGCGCTGTCGTAGCTGTTGGCCCCGTAGCCTTGGCTGGGCTGGCTGTAACCCTGAGCACTGGCAGCAGGGGTGGAGGTGTATCCAGCTGGAGAGAAGAGGAACCACAAGACAGGCATCAGTGGGGGCGGGGGGGAGGCAAAAGCCTTAGAGCACACAGTTCAAAGAGAAATGCAAACTCTGTTAAAGCTAGTCTTTGCATGTCT
>JAODKM010000039.1:36241963-36266135 GCA_026780845.1 Petrocephalus sullivani
TCCAGCGTGTTATTCTTTGAAACATTCTCTGTGTCATGTGGAAACCTGTGTCTGTATAATTATTTTTTTACTGCTCTCAATAAAATAAGAGATCTGCACTGAGTAAACCTTTTAGATATAGGAATATTTTCTTACAAACCCACTGTAGGATTTCTTATCTCAATACCAAGTATTTATGACGTACAGTTGGCACGCAGCATTCAGCGGTTAGCATGCAGCCTCATGCCTGCAGGGATGAGGCTGTGAAGCCAGTGTGTGGACTCTCCATAAACCTGCCCTGCTGGAGCAGTTAGAGTAGATGGCAGTACGTCTTTCCGTTCCCAGCAACATTGTTGGTGTTGCATAAGCAGCAGGTTCGGAATTCAGCATGGCTGGATAGACTGCTCTAAGAACGACATGATTCATATGGGCCAGTTAAATCAGTGAATTGTGAATCCATGTGTCAGTCTCTCTTATTACTGCAGTTATCCACTGTGCACGCCGGCTTTTGGACCAGCTTAATTAGGCTGTCAGAAAAGCTTGAGAAATATTATAGTTTCAATACACTTTGTCAGTTGAGGAAATTAAAGTCTTGGTGTTTAAAAAAAAATACACAAGAACAACAATTCTTTATTTACCAAGGATCTGGGAGACTGCACACCAACATACAATTTTAAATGAATCCATGGCGATAAATATGTCTGACGATTTTTTTTTTTTACATAAATCGGTTTGGAAGACAGCAATCGACAGCAGCTACGAGATTAAATAATTCACCTGACAATACTGCGTAATTCAAAGAGGCTCTACTGAGGGAGGGTAATTCATCTAAGATATGGCATTAATATAGTACAAAAGATACACCGAAGAAGATATTCAAGTTACTTTCAGTTTTTTTCTTTTTTTTTTTTTACTTGTCCTACATGTGCATTGGTGTGTTTGAGGTGGGTGTGGACACTGCTGTGCCTGGACAGGCTTTCTGGTGGGTCTACCATCCTGTTATCTGGGTAGCTTTTGGGGCTGTGGGAGGTAAGGCTGTTCTGTGTGTGTGGCAAATGGACTGCAGGCAGCCTGATGCCCCCCAGCCACCCTGCTCTTCTCCGTCCTCCTTTCATACAAAGGTGTGTAAGATTTCAGTTTCAACCCAAGGCCAGAGCAGAAGACCAGCTACCCACAGGTGGTGTAAGACCAGCATCCCTGTGCTAAAAGCTGAACTCCTCCTACTGGGGGGGGGGGGATTTTCCCTCTCTAGTGCATAACAGAATGATAGAGAAGAAGATAGCAATTAAACAAATAAAATAAGAAGAGGTCTTGAGTGTTTATTTCCTGCAGAGTCCTCGTATTCAACTTGTTCAAATAAACCGTAATGGCTAAGGGTTTGCGCCACACCGGTTCTCCCTCTCTGCCACCACAGAGCCTGTTCTCTGTCCCCCTTTACCTCGGGATTCTTGTTATTAGGGAAGCACCTTTAAAACACGGTTTTCTTGCGTTCCGATAATCCGTTAAGCCTCCCCTTGCTCCTGCTCCTCGCGTGTGTGGCCACATGGTCCGGACGGCAGGATCCGCATTTAACCGGGAAAGCAAGGCGTTGATAGCATCAGTGTGATATTCGAGGGAGGGGGGCGTGTTCCCTGAGGTGCCCACTGCTCAGGTGGTGGGTGGGGTCGGGCTGTTGGAGTCTGCATCAGTGGTTGGCATTGAGGGAAGAATGCTGAGGCAGTATCAGTTTTGGGGAGAGAGCACCTTGCTGAGATTGGCGGTGGGTGTGCTCCCGGTGGGCCCCCCCACCGAGGCTACTTCCCACGCTTCTCGGTGTTCCGGGACAACAGAGGGGGGACAACAGCCCGGTATGGACGGGCCCCTGCCCGCTTATCCCGGTAGAACCCCGGGGAGGTGGTGCTGAAGGGACCATCTCCTGAGGGCAGGTCGGGTTCTGTTGGGAAGACAATAGGTGTATAGGGCTGGACCGTAACCAGGGAACAAGTGAGTGAATAACATGGGACACAAAGACACGGCATCCCATTCAGCTGCCAGTGAGGGCTTCCCTGCTAGAACGAAACATCCACCACCCTCTGCCAGCACGGTCGTCCAAACTTGAGGAGGCTTCACACTTTGTAAAAGCACGCAGGCCTTCCTAGGCCAACCTATCAGCAACTTGCTGAACCACGTTTTGTCCAGTGGCTTTGCGACGCTGCTCTCATGAGCACAGGCAGTGGGCGCTGTTCCCATACTGTGGCCCACAATGATATTGCACACGGGAACCCTTCTGGGGCGGCCAAGCCGTGTTGAGGGGTGGGTCAGAACAGGTGATCAGGACCTGAGGGGAGAATGGTTACCTGGCCAGATGATGGCTTCCAGCAGAGTCACCCTGCGAGCCAGAAGCTCCAGGTCAGCCTGCATGTCACGGAACATCTGCAAACTAATGGCCTATCGGAGATCGAGAGCGGTGACAAGGGAGGGTTTGGGGAGAGGAAGCATAGTGCCGTGGTCCTAGGGCCGCCCGGTGATGTCCTTCCATCCACCCTGCCCCTCTCACAATGTAGGTGTGACTTAGGGGAAACCCCACCCCGCCTGACCACTAGCCTAAGTGCTGCCCGCCCCCCCTACTCACCATGAATACCGATCATAGTCTCGAGGATTAAAACCCTCTCGGCTAAGATCTTCAGCGCCTCTCGGATTTGGTGTATCCCGTCCCCCTGTGAAGATAGATACAGCCGTCAAGGTATGGGGCACGGCCAGTCAAGCGCATTCTTTCTCGTACAGGCACATTCTCTCTGCACTAGCTGTTAGGAGGTTAAAAATGGCAGGCCCCCCTCCCCCCCGTTCCCAGACTAGCCATGCCGAGACCAGGCCGGACACACAGCATGCATATGGCAGACCACCCGAGACCCGGGACGTAACAGAGCCGAAAGTGGACAGCATTAGGCTCAGTCACACTGTCCGCATTCTGTTTCTAAAGCAGTCTCCTGCCAATGGGTTAGAAAGGGGCAACAGCACGGGTTCAGTCAGGTGAGAGACTTAACAAGGGAGGAAATATTTCACAGGAACTCTAGAAAGCTCATTTCTAAAGTTTACTTCGTTTTTGAAGATTTTTATTGATCTGCTTACAGTTAGTTCAGATTTTTAATATAATCAGCGAGAATAATAGTAATAAATAAATAAATTTAGGGGGGGTTGACATTTATAGATTTAGCTGAAAATCAAATTTCAAAGGAGGTTCAAATTCATAATTTTAGTAACTGGCTAACTGTCTAATTGCTAGCAAACAGAATTTTGGGGTGAGGGTTATACCCATAATTTTACTATACACCTATTTGCCTGACTAGTTCTCTCCCCTAATATTTTGACACTTTTTTTATTATGTGAAATATCCCGCTTGAATCAACGGCCCGCTGGAATTAGGCGTCGGCATGACAAGCATTCAGGAGGACATCGGGCAAGCTGTGTGGTTGCAGGGTTTGCAGTGGTGCTGCAGCAGCGAGCAGTGATAGGCATTCGCGGCTCCGGGAAGCGAGTTTCGCTGGCCACACTTTTAAAGTCAATGGCTACACTTCACTGATGGCCAGAGAGGCATGGAAATCTCAGCCATCAGCTCCAATTGCAGACCTCTTCCCAGTAAATTTAAAAATGACAGATCCAGATTGTGAAGAGAAGATCACTTCCCCAGTGTAATTTTTTTTTGTAGCCATTGTTTAAAAGCATTTACAGGGATTTACACGCTGTGATGGGGAGCAGGGGTTCAGAGACAGCAGGGGTGTGGTAAGGAAAGAGGGCACAATGTGAAAAGAGCGATAGGAACGAGACAGAGTCAACGACACAAGTGCCGTAACATCACTGAAACTGTCTCCAGGTTTCAGGATTCTGCTACTTGTGCTGTTCGTCTCTGTTTTGGATTGATGTAGTTGAAACTACTCAGTGAAGTGTGCTGAACAGTGACCAAAGATCCATGCAGCTGTGCATTGTGGGACTCTGGAGGATAGCTGTATCCATTCACAAATTCCCCACCCCAGCTCAGATCTCACCACCATTGTCCCCAAAGGATAGGAATACAGAACATTTGGCATATACGACCCACAACAGACCTGGCTGGGGACGAGAGTCAGTGAGGCGAACTGTAGTAATATCTGTAAATGTACTGTTTGAGTCCCAACTTCTTCCAGTTGGGGACACACTGTAAGGTAAATTTTCCTTCATTACATTTGGTGCCACTGAGTGTGTGTGTGTATTTATGTGTGCATATATATATAAAGTCAAATGAAATGTCAGGATGCTTGTGTGCAATATACCGATGATATTGCTCCAATTCTGTACCACTAATAGTGTTTTATGAAGGTGTAAGGTTGCTGGGAAACATGATAAGGAATATATCAGCACGTATATGCCAAGTGCAGTGGCTTGTGACAAGGCTGAATGGTAGCCATCGAGACAGGGGGAGCCAGACAGCTTTTAGGGTCAGACAGGACAGTGTTCGCTTTCTGTCTGTTTTCTAAAGGGGCGGCCCGAGGACCAACAGTGACAAAAAGAGCATTGACAGAGATCATAGGAGCATTCGACACCATTTGTGGGCAAACTAAACTGC
The DNA here is from genome assembly GCA_026780845.1 of Petrocephalus sullivani. Classification (NCBI taxonomy): domain Eukaryota; kingdom Metazoa; phylum Chordata; class Actinopteri; order Osteoglossiformes; family Mormyridae; genus Petrocephalus; species Petrocephalus sullivani. Next base: position 36,246,522 of record JAODKM010000039.1, read on the forward strand.
ACGTGGCATCATTAAGACTGCACATTCAAGCAAGCGTGAAGCGATGTACGCCAGTATGGAGATGTCACATGGAATGTAGATGGAGATACATTAGAAACATGTACACAAGGAATACTTGACTAGATCTACTCTCCATTTGGAACTAATCATCATGTGGCTCAGTTATATTGTCAATAACAGGACAAGACGCACACTTTGCTGCTAAGCCTGGCGTGTTTAAACCCAATATGTGTAAAACATGTCAACAGACATTTTAATACTCTGCTGAGTACCAAGCCAGAATCTTTTCAATCTTACATCCCCTTTTGTAAAAGTCACTGAGGCATAGACACACAACAAAAACTGCATATTCATCACCATGAATGTCAATTTGCCTTGTTAAAATTTTAGAGAGAAACAGACGGATAAAAGGTTTTTAGTTCCTCAGTCACTGGCAAGCCTGTATGTGGTCATCTGGGAAGATGTCCGATGGCAGTGTGACACGTTCTGCTCGTCCTTACCGGGAGGCCCTTTTCTCCAGGTTCTCCTTTGGGTCCAGGTTCGCCCTGCAGGCAGCACACAGCATCGAGAAACATGTCACTGATTTAACCTCGAGACACCACAATGTTGGGCAATCTTAAGACTGTGGACTGGCCCTGTTTGGCTACTTTAAACTCTGAAATAACAATGATCTCTTCCTTGTGACACTAACATTGGTATAGATTGTGCTTTAATATATCAAAGCATGTAAATGTCAACCAAATTTAAATGTACTAATGAACAAGGGTTTCGAACAATCCCAAAGAATGACTTTACCGTTTAGTAACTGGAGATAGGGATTAATACAGATGATATTGAGGTACTTGGCTACCTTTATATCCCTGAATAATTTCAATCAAGTGTGTCACCTGTTCCTGAACATATTTATAAAGCAAGACAGAGCTGTAACAGGATGGGCTTATTCAATACTTCTTTTTATGACGAGCAATTCACTTTATGCACTAAAACCGTGACTCTGAAGCTATACTTGGGGGCCTGAACCTCTGAGACCTCACACATGCAGGGGAGGGCGAAATCTTACCACTTCTCCTTTAAGTCCCCTGTCCCCCTGCTGGCCCATAGGCCCCTGGAATAAGACCAGGTTTTAATGGGCATTACACATTCCTGGATTAGGACAAAATGCTGTGTGCTCTGAGTCCAGGATACCTACCCTCTCCCCTGGATCGCCCTTAGGCCCCTCCGGACCTTGAAGCCCCGGGCTTCCCGGCCTTCCCTGGGGGGAGAGGCATAAAAACATGGACGCAGGATTGGGGTATGGACATGATCACGGCTGCCTTTGGTAATTCAACCCCTTTCCGCGCAAACAGGAAACCATTAAGATATAATAATTACAAAGTAATCTTGAAACCAGCTAAGTTCAAATTTCTATGGCGCAGATTTTATGATTAGCTCCCAATGGCTACCCATGTTCGATAAAAAAGCTGCTGCTGGAGTATCTGATGACAGTTGTGTGGCAGGAAGTCCTCTGTCTCTCGGGCTTTACTTACATTCTGCCCTGAAGGGCCGGGAGGTCCGACAGGACCCTCAGGACCAGGTGGACCTGGAGGACATGAGAGCAGCTCCGATAAAAAAGTCCAACAGGGCAGATCGATGACAACTATTTACTGACTTTCTATATTTATTCCATTGTGATTCCTACTGGCTACCTGCCATGATCTTTGACCATCTCAATACAACCAAAAAAGTGAAACAAGTTTCAAGCTGGGAGGGAGATCAAAATCTGAGGGTGGACTGACCCACAGGCCCGGGGCGTCCAGGGGGACCCTCTGGTCCTGGCACTGGCGGCCTGTCTGAGTCCAGGAAGGAGTTTGAGAAGATTGAGTCCTGGTGCTGACCTGGGAAAAGAGGCACAGGGGTGAAAATCTCTGATATCCTAATTCCTGCCCTAAATTTGCCCATGTTACAGCCCCCTGTGTCCATCTGCATGGTCCTATATCATTCTGCGTATTTGTCCTATTGCACCACCAGCCAGATGGGAATTCTTGTGTGCTGTAAAGCCTGTTGTAACACAATGGATATAGTGTAAGACTTAAGCTAAATAGTGATGGTCGCGTCATTGGCATTTATAGATTTTCCTTTGCACAACCAGTAATTTATGTTGTGCTTGTAATTACATATTCTGACAAGAGGCTACTGTGAATCCACCACACACCAGCAGGGGGCGCAATCAGCACCATACAGGCCAGCAGTTATCACTGTTTCCTCACCATTGACCTCAAGGAGAGGCAACAAGACAGAGCTGGTAACCAGGACTGGACCAGGATTAAAAGTCGGCACTGAACTTTGGGGTCCCCCTGGTCAGCCCAAACTTTTGCTGCGCCATACATTCTTACAATGGGAATGCCTGGCCCACTGGGTAAATGCCCTGTATTCTAGAGGGGGCAGTCCAGGCAATTGCCCCAGCCAGGTGCTAAGCAGTCTTACTTCCCTTCGCTTTTGACTCCTTCCAGGAGCAAACTGGCCATTGGGAAGTGTGGAAATTTTCTGTGAGGGCTGATTTTCCTTCCCCAACCCTGGCGTTATACAGTGTACACACCATGTGATTGGCGAAATATACTAATTTCTTCCTGAGTCCAGAGTATGTACCCTCTATCCTTGAAGCAAACAAACAAAACATCCACTTCTTGTTCACAAAACCAAAACCCACATGTCTACTTCTTTTCCTTCATATTACAGGTACAAATAAATGTGCTGGAAACCGCTGGCAATCTGTGTTTGTAATACTTGTTTTAGCCACCTTGTTCCCGTAGTCTTAAAACATCTTGCAGCGCTATTTTTATACTTGCACTAACATAACTCCACCACCAGATGTCAGCGTTGTCAAATATATGTCCGCGCTGCCTTGAAACCGCTGTCCTCCAAACTAAAAACAGCAACCTTAAACTTCAAAAATATGATAAATGCACCAACAACGAAAAAGTTAAGTTAAAATGAATGAGATTATAACTATTGCTGTCATCGATTATTTTTCTTTGGCTCTCTCTTCACATTTTTGAGTAAAAGAAACTGAATGTCGCGAGATATTAATGCAAAACAGAACTGACTATATGGCTGTCTGCAATTCGATTGTTCTTCTGTTTATATACAGCAGCTTTGATTAGTGCTGCGAGGAAGAGAGAGAGAGAGTGCCACAGAAAAAGAGAAATGTTTATGTCTGCCCTCTAATCCTATCTGCACTCTGGCAGAATCATGCCATGCCTATTAAGGGATTTGAATTAGAATTTGACTGGAGGGAATGAAAGTGGGATGCGAATGGTTTTTCTGGCCGTGTGGAGCTGCCAGGGAGCTCTGTGCAGAAGATGATATTGTGGTGATGGAGAGTCTCGGTGGAAGGAGGTTGGAAGATAAGGGCTGTCGACAGGAACGTGTCCTCTAACTGCCAGGGGCCACCCTGACCCAGCACATACGCTGCTAACAATATCCCCGTGGGGAAGATCGTATTTAAATACTCGCTCGCTCTCCGCTTCCCTTCTGTCTCTGCCTCTCTCTCTCTCTCTCTCTCGCCTCCTCTCTCTCTCTCCTTTCTGTCTCTGTCTCTTTCATTGCATCTTTAAATGATATTCCCTCTGCAGAAGACCCGTCATAGAAAATGGCCCAAAAAAGACCACACTGCACATTCCTGGAACTTTTATTTCTGATCTTAAGCCATTCTCACCTGCCCTTGACTCAAGCTGCCCAACTGATGGACACCTCACAAATTCTTTTTCCAGCGCAACAGGTGTCAGACCTCTTCAGGCAAACACTCCTACTCCATTGCTGCTGCACACTGGCCCTAAGCACTCTTAAAACACTTTGTCTTTATAATGGTCATATTATCCTCTCAAACAATTTTTCGCATGAGAGAGAAGTACTCTTAAAATGCATTGCATTCCCAAAGCAAGAGCCAGAATGACTTACTGAAGCCAAATGTCACTCAAACTGTCACCAGGCTACGTAACATGCATCTGCTGGGCCCGTGTGTTCCCCATGCCCCCCGGAAGAGAATTTTCTTTTTAACTGAACCATTATGGCTCTAACTATAACGATCATTTTATTTGCCTGCTGACTGTGGTGAAGAGTTGTGCTTCACTTGACCCAAGACGCAGGCCAAGAGGCTCATGAACGGAACCTGGTAGCACCGGCTCTGTGTCTATAAAGGGTAAATGGGGACAGAAATTCATGAACATAAGAGGCGTGGGAAGAGGCTGGGTACTTATCGTGGTCAGAGGACAGAGGATGCAGCTCGTTGGAGGAACTGAGGGATATGGGGGTGTGGCTTGGAGCAAGGGGGTGTGGTTCACAAGGGATTAAGGTTTAGGGTGAAAGGGCAGGGTTACTAAGCAGGACTTGTGCTCTTGATTTCTTATGCTACATTGACTAGTTCCTAGAAAATCTAAGCTGGGAAACATGGATTTGATTATTTCATCACTGCAGTTTCTTAACCCCTCGTCTGTCTGAATAGGCTTCCAGAGTAGGAGTCATGCTCCCACGTCCATGCTGTCCTTGGTGGTCATTATCTTGCCATGTAAGCTGTTTGACGGCTGTTCCCGTGACTGACAAGCATGCCTAATAACCGCAATCCAAACACATTCACAAAAACCAGCTCGCCCCAGGCAGACTGATGCGGTCAGATTTCCTAACCTCCTCACAGCTCTTCTGTTCAGGGGGGAGGGAGCGCCCGGCACCACCTCTCCACAGGGAACCTCTGCCCCCAGACGGGAAAACCAATGTTTTCCCAAGGAAGCTGGCGGCAGACCCCTCATTGTGGTTTTGGGGTTGGGATGTTCAAAACAAATGGTTCCCGGACCACCTTCCCCAAGCTGACCTTGTCTGCCCAGACACCTGCCAATGTTCCCCCTCTTCAGAGAAATCTGTCACCCTGCTGAATCACCCAGAATGCATCCCGGCCACCGCCACCCCCATGCCCATCCAGCACATCTGGTAACGGTCGAGTGATGTCAGGGACTTCGTTGGCGGACAGGTTGTTTTTCATTGACTCTGCTTTGATCCCGCAAACTCCGCCTCCTCTTCCCCCTGACGTAGGCAGACCCCAGCCTGGCTGTGAGTGTTCAGCTCTGCCTCGTCCCTTTGATGGACACCCCATAATCGCTCACAGTAAGACCATCCCCTGTTCTTCAGAACTACACTTCTGCCCCACCTCCCACTACCCTGCAGAAAGGGTAAAACAAAACCAGCCTCAGGAAACCCCCCAGCCATGGGTACATAAACACAGTATTATTTTTTTTTTGGTAAACTACTGCTTTGGTTATACACAGCACCATATGGCCTTAGTTACTTGTGTAAAGACAAAGATTGAGAGGGCATTGCAATTTTGCTGCTAAGGCTTTTAAAGGAACAAGTATTCTTCATGATCATGAAAGGGGGCGGCACACTGTCTCTGGCGGATGTCACAGTAACTACCTTGTAGACCCGGGGTGAAAAGTCAAGTACTGAACGCAAACGTGAGTGCATGTCTGTCTTTCCTTTGACTCTCACTGTAATGCGATTAATGATTGCGAGCCCCATCCTGACAGAATTCAGAAACAGATGACAGTTGTTTATAACTGTAAAAAAAGCTTTGTTTTGCATGGCTGTCTCCACAACATCTGTCTTCCAGTCTCTGCAGAGATCTGATTGCCCAAAGCTATAGAAACCTGTACACATCACACACCGCACACACACACACACACACACACATGCGCGCATTAACCTCCCCAAAACTTCCGCCTGTGTGATGCTCGGTTCTCGCGGCGTGAAGTCATCTGTTCCACTCCAGCTCAGATGGAGAGGCCACCTTTGCAGAGAGCAGTGCAGCCCGACAGGGATGGAGGATTCATGTGGAGAACCTCTGCTGGAAAGGTGCAAAAACACCACCAGGTTGTCCCAAGTGTGGGAGTGGGAGAGAGGAAGGGATATCTATAGCTCAGTCTGGCCTTGGGAAGGATGGGATAGCCATAGCTCAGCCTGGGTGGGGGGGAGATTGGATAGCCATAGCTCAGGAGTTTAGCATAGCCAAAGCTCAGTTTTCATGGGGGGAGGGGAAGTTCAGTTTGAGTGGGGGGTGTGGGGTGGAGGTGAATTTCCTGTGATATGATTTACGGCCTGAAATTCACTGAGGTGTATCACTTACACCTGAATTGGAAATTCAAGCACTCAATTATTCACATGCTCTCTCAATCTCTCTCTCTCTCTCTCTCGCACATACACACACACACACACTCACATACTGTACATCTGTATTCCTTCTTAGTGAGTTCTATGGGAAAAACCCTAATCCCAATCACGACACCCTTAACCCCTACCCAGCCTTAACCTTAACCATAAGTAACCAAACAAAATACAAGACTTCTGGCATTTTTACTTTTTTGATTGCATTCACAGACTTTTATAAAATGAAGTTTTGAGTAGAGAGGACCAGCCTCTACTGTACTTACCACGGTGTGGAGGACCTCCCAGCTCTGGCATCCAGGCAGGAACAGGGACCCCTGGTGGCCCAGGGGGGCCAGGGGGACCTGGAAGCCCCCTTTCTCCTGGCAGTCCTGGTGGACCTTGAGGCCCTACAGGAGGAGGGCCACAGATCAGAGACCAATAACTGTGACACGGACACCGCATCAATGATGACAGCCCAGCGAGGTTCAGAGCTCAGATTAAGGCAAAAGTCAGAGGCGAATTCAAAAACAAATCCAGCTTTCGTTTTAATCTGGAATCTGAAGGCGAGTGGTAGAGACAAATGGTAAACTGAAGGTCGATGGTTCTGTAGGCAGAAGGGGAATCCGCTCATGCATCACAGAGAAAGGTACCTAACTTGAGCTGTTCGAGTGAAATGCAAGACTTTGTAAAAGGGTCAGCCGAGCGATTAAAAGCGACTAAACTCCGACCTCGAATGTCACTCCCGGTTTGGCCACTTCTGATAACCGTGCTTTTTTCTTCACTGTCACTCGGCAGTAATAGGTGCATTGGGTGGTGCGGCGCAGCGAGGGGATGTTGGGCTTAAGCAGAGCGTGCAGCGGGTGTTGGGTTACGAGCTGTGCTTCCCAGCACGCCAGGCTTTAACGAGGCAGGCATGGAAAAACCCAGATGGCTGAGGGCCGGCGCTGGAAACAGCAGTAATGAAGGAGAGACGAGTGGGGGAGCGAGACCGAAGAAAAGAGAGGGGGGGATATTCAGTTTCATGTCTTGGACGTTGTCTGGGGGGTTTCTAACATCGGCAGGGAGCGGGGATCGAGAGCTGAGCGACTTCTGTTCTGGTGTAATTAGGGGGGGGGGGGGCCTTCATGGTACGTGTGGTCTCAGCTCAGAGAGGGAGCTGGGAGAACTCAAAGCAATGTTTTAAACGACAGGACAGATTAGCACTGCCATCAGGGTGCAAATAAAACCCTTTAAAAGTTGGGATCAAACATCCTGATCAGCCCCAATACTGACTAATGAACTAACCAATTAGAAGTGGGATTTAAATCAGACAGAGACACTTGTAACCCCGCCAGGTTACAAAGCCTTTACACTTATTCTGTTATGATGTACATCTTATCTTAACTGCTTCTCATTTATTGCTTTAGACAACAAGTAGTGGCTTGTTACCGTGGATCTGAATGGCCTCATTAAGGTATCCAGCCATGTCAGTTCTAGATAATGTACAGTCTAGATATTATAAATATTTCAAATATTATTAACTTAGCCACAAAAAATTCTGAAAGAGTCATCTTAATTTCTCCGAATAACTATTTACTTAGAATTTTTTTAATTCATAATACACTGCCTGGCCCAAAAAAAAGTCGCACACTTTAACATTTCATTGGACCACCTTTAGCTCTGATCGTGGTGCACATTCATCATGACATTGTTTCCATGTGCTTCTACAACATCTCAACATTTTCTTTCCATCCAAATTTACATTAATTTCTCGTTGAGATCTTCTGTTGATGATAGGTGAGTCGAACCACTCCATAAAGTCTTCTTTAACACGTCCCAAAGACTTTCAATGGGGTTAAGATCAAGCCTCTGTGGTGGCCAGTTCATGTGTGAAAATGAGTCCTCCCTGAGCCACTCTCTCACAATTAGAACCTTATGAATCACGGCATTCCCGTCCTGGAATATGGCCATGCCGCTAAGGAAGAAAGAATCCATTGATGGGACAACCTGCCAGTCAGTAGATTCAGGTGATCAGCTGACTCCACTTTATTGCTGCATAATGTTGCTGAGCTGAGCTTGGATAATGATCCAATCATTGGCTCTTAAGCACTTGCTGATTGAAATTCAAACTGTGACTTTTTTGGCCAGGCAGAGCAGCTTGTAGATAACAGGTAATATATTTCACAGGTCCCCCTCGACCATGACCAGTATAAGCAGTCATGCTGGGTTTTCACCAGTACTCTATGTTGACTATGTATTGCAAATCGGACTCATTTAGAAAATTAGAGTAACTGCCTCCCTTCAACCCTCATGACATCACACCTCTTCTGCAGTTAAAGGAGTGAAAGACCTTTATGTCAGGTACCTCATACTGTCGACTGCACAGCTTTTGGCTGAGCTGTGATTTTGGGATACCAGTATTCATTCAGCATCCCATCATGTCCCATTGCAGGCCCGGACAGCTATATTATCAGCAAAGAGTAGTCAAGTTCGATCCTTAATTACAACAAGAAATCTCTGGATGAAATTGCTTTACAATTATAAGGTATAAGGTTTTTTTTAAGGTACAACAGCATTGAAAAAATCTTGTCCTTGGGGACTAGATTTAGCTGCCGCTGCGGCCAGTGTGCCAAATGCGAGTGGCGGTCCTGTGGGTATTTTTGCCCCAGTGACATGAGGGCGGGGGCCCTTTGGGCAGAGTGTGGGCTTGCAGGTCAGCTTGCCAGCTGCTGCCTGGGGAAAAGGAAGCGGCCTGCTTTCCCTGTTCAGGAAACGGCCGTCTCCTCCCTTCGCTGGCTCAGGAACGGCAGTGTGGCCGGCAGCCCGTCTCTCGCCCCCTGAAATGTCCGACGTAGAAGGACGCGGCCCGGCCCCTCCGGCCCCCCCCCGCGGCGTTTTTACGGCCCGCTTTTAGGGCCGCGTCTGTTTCGCTTCTCCGCATCTCATCAGACTCTCCGGTTGGATCTCCAGCCACATCAGACAGACCCGGCTTTGTTTTACATCGCGAGATGTTTGGGCAAGATGAAGAAATCCGCTTTTTTTTGCCTTTCCCTTAAAGAACGGTGGGGGGAGGGAAAAATAACAACAGTGGGGTAGAATCGCCTTTGCTGGTTCACAAAAGACAAAAAAAAAAGATTAAAGATGAATACATATGGAAGAAATAAGGCCCTGTGTACGTAGCTTATGTTCAGCTCAGATTGAATTCACATGCTATCCTTTGAAAATGACAGCCCTAAATTTGATTTACCCTACAACAGCACTCCTGCTGCACATCTAGGCCATAAAGGTCACACTATGAGCTCTGCTACAATGAGGTGTAGCTGGCTTTAAAGTACGTCAGTATATTAGGGGACTTACGGGGATTTTATGATGGAGATCAGTGTCAGTCTCCATTCAGTGTTGTAGTGGCGCATTAAAACTGGGTTTGACAACACCATTTAATTTAATATCTGATTTCAAAAAGCCACATCAAAATAAAAAATAAAAATTACACTGTTGTTGTAAAATGTGCTCTTTCCATCTTTGCAGAATGTGGGTGGGCCCGAGTTGAGCTGTGCATTTCGTATAAGAATCCTCCTACGTCCGTGTGGGGAAAACAGGACACAGAGCAGTTTGCTTTATGGCCACAAGTCCAGTGACCTCCTTTCTGTTGGGGTGATGGGAAAATCAGGGCTGGTGGAGCTTTCTCATATCTGTGATGCGGACTGACCTTCCTGGCAGGTGTATACCCTCACACGCGCATATCTGTTTGATAATAACTTCCTGGCAGGTGTATACCCTCACACACGCGCATATCTGTTTGATAATAACTTCCTGGCAGGTATATACCCTCACACGCGCATATCTGTTTGATAATAACTTCCTGGCAGGTATATACCCTCACATGCGCATATCTGTTTGATAATAACTTCCTGGCAGGTGTATACCCTCACACCCACATATCTGTTTGATAATAACTTCCTGGCAGGTATATACCCTCACACGTGCATATCTGTTTGATAATAACTTCCTGGCAGGTGTATACCCTCACACGCGCATATCTGTTTGATAATAACTTCCTGGCAGGTATATACCCTCACACACGCATATCTGTTTGATAATAACTTCCTGGCAGGTGTATACCCTCACACACGCATATCTGTTTGATAATAACTTCCTGGCAGGTATATACCCTCACATGCGCATATCTGTTTGATAATAACTTCCTGGCAGGTATATACCCTCACATGCGCATATCTGTTTGATAATAACTTTCTGGCAGGTGTATACCCTCACACACACACATATCTGGCCATGCATTGGTTGGCACTCAGACAACCAGTTACCTAGAAGTATTCATCTATTGTCTTCTTGTTTTCCCACTGACTTTTCTTCGTTTGTCCAATGATGTCTGCCACTACCTCAGGTGACTGTAACTACCTATAAGGCTCAAGAGAATAGTGGATCCTTACCTGCTGGACCTGGAGTCCCCTTAGAACCTGGAGTCCCGATGGGTCCCCTGACCCCCACCTCTCCCCTGGGGCCCCTGGGGCCACTGGGACCTGGCAGACCCCGGGATCCTGGTTTCCCTAGTGGGAGATCATGTCCTTATCACACTGTCATTCATCAGAATGCTAGTCCATGTTAAAGCAGGTGGTTTTTTGGATGAATCTATGTACCTCCAACTGAATATCTTTAGCTCTTGAACTTGGTGAATTAGGTAGAGAGGGTATGCACATGACATCACAGCCGGCTGAAATCACTGCGGTTACACACACTGAGTGGCAAAATGACTGGCGGCGTTAGCGGTCAGCATGGATGCAACGGAAACACTGTCAGCTGTGTGTGTCTCCCCGTATGTGACTGTACAAATCTTTTTATCAAGAACCTGGAGCTATCTTTCCAAAGACTGCCAAAAACTCAAGAATGGAGGAGCAAGTGGATCACTGCAACCTGCAGAAACGACTGGAATTCAGGCTCCGAAACGCAAATTTGCAGTTGTCATTTCGCGTCCGTTATGCGGGATTTTTGGGTAAGATTGTACTGTAAGTTATATACTGTAATAACTACTCATCTATTACATATTTAGTATCACTCATTTATATTCTGTGTAACTGTAATGTTTTTGTCAGCATTTATTACAAACCAACCAGGATGATGAGACTTGTGTACTACAAACAAAGTTGGGGGGTGTAGTTAGACAGTGTTAGCTAGCTAAGATAAACCCAAAATCCCTGAAAAGGAGCTATTCCACAAAAAAAATGTTTAAACAGTTAGCTTCTACAAAATATATTGTCAGGAAACTTGATTCCTGGCAAAATGTCAATATCCACGGTCCACTGATCCTTTGATTAGTTGTACGAAGTCCTGTCGGGTCCATCTGCCTTTAATTTAAGCAGATAATGCTTCTGTGTTATTTCCCTGACTAAAGTGAGCCTTGTTTTGCCACGTTTTGCCACTCAGTCCATCTGAGGGGGCGTATTCCGGCAGGAAAGTGACATCAATGTGTACCCTCCATAATCAGCCCTCTGACGCTGCTGACATTTATAAGAATGCCTCTCATTAAGAGCTCAGGTCTCGGAAGAGCAGTTGGCAACTCACCATCGTGCCCAGGGGTGCCATCCTTGCCCCTTTCACCCTGTGGCCCTGTGGGAAAAACAGATTTCAGGCTAGGATCAGACAATCCTCTCCCAGCTGAGCTCCAGCAGGAACTGAGAAGAAACTGTATTTTCAAAACGGGAAAGGAAAAAATCTGTGCTGCCATATTATTTACTGCCGGGACACAGACAAAGACTGCACTTACCCGCCACAGACCCTGTCCTTGCACTGCTTATATTACAAACTTTAATGTTTGCTCTAATTTTTAATTGCAAGGATAGTATGGCGCAAGCAGTCGATTAGGTAAAACCGCTATTCCATTTGACATGATTAATTGTGGAAAATAAGCAGTATAATCATTCATTCAGACTAACCGGAGCCATTTCAATTTGACTGTTAGTCAGTGTGCTGTCAAAATAACAAGTGACATAACAGTAACAGCTGTCCTGCAAGCCTCATCTCTGGACAACGCCCATCGCTTGAACATCGTTGTTATGGATGCTGGGCCGTTTAACACACACCGTTTGGAGGAAGTGAATGCTACTCTTATCCAGCAGTACTGCACCCAAATGATCTCATCAATCAGACTAGCCAGGCACCAAGAGAAAGGTGGCAACTCATGGAAAATTCTAGCAGAGGCTCCAGGTCCGACTTCTTCGGGTCTGAGTTCCTGCGGCTTCACTACTTGCGGTAGTGTCACCTTACACAGACGTGCAGCTGTCTGGAGACAGACGCCCCTTGGATTGCTTAGATACCCATTTCCGGTTGGGTTTGGCCAACGTCCTTGCCTGAGTGGAACGGATTAAGGCTCTGAGTGATGGTTTTGCCGTATAACGTCTTCTCCCGGCCTTGGCAGGCTATCATTCCTGGCACTGTTACTCAAACGCAGTGACCGCTGATTTGCATCACAAATGAGTTGCCTTGATGATATGATGGCCAAGATAACAAACGGACATCCATGGGCCCAAATCAACCCTATAATTTTGATCTCTCCTTACCCCATATTCCCTTTGACTCTTTGTATCAAGAAACACCAGCCTTTTACGAATAAAAGGGCCTGTTTACCTTGTGCATGCCGGGAAATACACTACTAATGTGTTGGCAGCACATTTCCATAGCAGTTGCTACTGACTCAACTAACCGGTTAGTTCTACTCTTTCTCTCTTGTGCTGTAGAATAACAATTCCGCAAATTACAAATGCTTGCACTGAGGCCAATTAAGTCTGAAAGCCTTACCTAAAAGTTGTAGGTCTTTAGCATGTATGAGCTTAAGTCAGAATATGCAAAGACTTGCTGTGCAGTTAAGTACGCATGCTACGTGCGTTAGCGGCAAAGGGAGACCGGATGAGAGTGTACATTGCTGAAAGGGAGAAGGCTCTCATTTCAAACACAATCCCAAACTCAGCTCCAGAAGACTTTGATTTGAGACGTGTTTGCTTTCAGAGACTCACACTACTTTGCCCATCTGCCAACTGTTTGTAGCTTGAAGAGAAGAAGAAAAGAGAGATGAGGACAGGTAGTGGGAGGGTGAGAAGGTCTAACTGTGAATGGAGGTTTGAGGAAAGCAGTAAGAAAGCATTCCTTTGTTCTTCTGTCAAAAGGACCTGCCCTGCTCACAAGAGTCTACATGTGCCCAAGCACTTTGATATAATACTGTGCGGTGTAAACCAGGAGAAACGTGTACCTACCCACAGGCCCCTGAGCTCCAGGAGCACCTTTAGCTGGTATCGCCCCCATCAGGGATGATCCTGTTGCTATACCCCCATTGCCCTGTAGGGGGTGATGAGATGGGCCACTAGGATTGGTCAGCAGCTGGACCTGGAAGACCCAAAACTTATATAATTACACAGGAATATATTAATACATGCTATTAATATGTCATATAAGTCTGTGATGAGACCCATGTTAATATTTTCTTGTGGTAAATCCTGTACTTTTTATTTTGCAATTTATTTTGGCGGCTGGTCTAGGAGGATCGGCATTTCTTCCTTGATTGTACGAAAGTGCGTGATAAGAAGACAAAGAAACCTAATCTAATCTAGCCAGAAGTGCACGGGCGAGGAAATGAGATACCTTTGCTTCCAGCGAGCTGAGTCGGTTTGTCAGGGCTACAATCCGACTGCAGTTCAAACAGCCTTGCGGCAGGCAGCAGGATGGGCGAGGGAGAGGAACACAGAGGGAAGGCTCGGTTACAAAGGGATGTTGATGTTGGGGAGTTAAGCATCTTTGTGTGTCCTTTGGACAGTAGCAGATTATAGGCAAACCACATAAATGCGGTCTCTGCCATCATGCTCTCAACATCAGTGACCACTGAACAACTACAGGCACACACAAACATACAGTACCTGTCAAAACTTTGGACACACATACCCATAGAAAGGTGTATTTGTACTATTCTCTACATTTTTAAATAATTATAAAGTCATCAAAACTATAAAATAACATATGGAATGCACTGTCATTATACACTAACCAAGAAAAATATTAAACAAAAAATGATTAATTTGTTGAGGGGCAGTTATATGGGTCGGCACTCAGATGGTTGCCAGTTCAAATCCCTGGAGGTCCCACATATACGCTGAGCACTCACTGGCCACTTTTCCTTCACTCTCTGATCAAACTCCTCCAAAACCACCTCTACTGTGTTTAGGTCAGGTGGCCAGGTCATGTGATGCGACACTTGTTGGCGGATTTCGTGTCCAAACTTTTGACTAGCACTGTAACTTAAGGGCTCGGATGAAGGGAATAACAAAGAAACTGGACAAACAGTTTGCATCCCAGCTAGGTTCTGGTCATGGGGAAATTCTTGAAAGATCAGAGTACATGTTGTGTTTTCTGTATCTTTCAGGTATGTTCCATTTGGGTAACATCCTGTATAAATGCTCATCACATTGTAGAAGTAAACAGAGAAGACCTATAGAGACCTGTACTGTTCCTTAAGTTATTTTAGATTCCCCACAGAAGTGTTCTTACACAACAGTAGCAAACACGAGTAATATGATACATTTCGTTTCAGAATAAACTTTCCTTGCTTAGGTTGGTTTTAGGCTGCCAAATGAAAGTCCCTAAAGCGTTGGGATTGTGTCCCATTAGCTGGGACTTGGAAGTGGAGCTAAGCCCTCTCAGCGAGCAGATGCAGTCCCGGGCCTTACTGGAGAGGGGCTCCCCCGAGTGGCCAGGAGAGTGACGTAGGGTGGCTTGCTTCCCTGTGGCCTCTTGGGCCACGAGCTTGTTGCCAATTTCTGAAAAGTTTGAAGAAGCGAAGTTAGACACGTAGGTGGCGACGTTTCATCCTTTCTCCGAAACGAGACACTTCTCAGATTTGTTCTGCTCTTCCTAGCATTGCTCGTGGCACAGTGGCCTCTGTTCAAGACCCAGAATGAGTCCCGCTGAACTACCCTTGAGCAAGTCAAGCAACCGTCTTGAGCTCATTGTCAATATTCATCAATCCAATTGTGCAAACTGGTGAATACCAGAATACCCTGATATATGAATGTGAATACCCTGGATATGTGCTAAGCAATTAAAGGTAAACGGGTGTTTTGAAGGAACAAACAAGGCAGCATCAGCTAGTACACTTCGTGTTGAAGGACAGCGGGAAAGCAAACGGGACACAGCAGGCTTGCTGGCTGCTGTGTCACCAGAAGAGTGCGACCTTGTTCACTCCTCACCCTTGCCTGGCACATAAGCGGCGACAGAAAATGGTTTCAATCAGATGGTTTTGTTCCAATTTGTTTAGCGGATGGGGCTTCTCTTTCACCTCCTAAGGGGACGCCTTTCAGAACGGTTCCGCTCTGAAAACCTGCGACAATAAAGCTCCCCCTGAGCCCCAGTGCTTGCTGGGGAGAAGGGGGGCCCTCGGGCAGGTAACCCTAATGGACTGACGTGAAGGCGGGAGAAACCACACAGGGCAGCGGTAGAGAGGGAGGTAGCCTGTGACAAAGCGCTTTGTCTGAGAGGCCCGCGGCGTATGCCCATTCCGTCACGCTCGGCTCTGCCTACGAAACGGCCTCGTTTTCTATCAAATTCGGACGACACAAGGGCAGATTGTCCCCTGGCATTTTTTCGCCTGAGTTTATAAAAACACTAAAGACGACAATGCTGTAGACAAACAACGGCTTCCTTGTATTGTGGGACTGGGCATCGTTCTTTTTATTCGCTTTTTTTCGGACTCCGGGAGCTGTGGGTTGGACTCCAAAGAGGTTGGATGCGTTCCTTGCTCCTGCACTCAGCCTGGACCCCGGGGGGGGATTCAAACAACCAGGCTCATTTGAAGGGTGCTGGTCGGGGATCAGAAGAAACCGGTACAGTAGCAGTGGCAGAAACGAGCAGCTGAGATTACTGTGCTGTCAATTATCAAGTGGGCTAACCCACTTCCTGCAAGTTACATTGTTGGCTCTGGTTGGTTTAACCCACCCAGTGATTGACAGCCCACCCACTATGGTGCCTTTCCAAGCCTTAGACCTACCACCACTATAAGACAGCCGAATGTGCACCACAGCTGGCCTGGGATCAGCAGATAATTAATGTGCTGTGGTAAGGCTCAGCTGGACAGGCAAGGGCATAAACATCAATTACATAAAGCCAGAAAGACCCAGTGCTTTTAAGTGCTTTCAAGATCCAGTGCTAAAGATTCAAGATGCAAGAGCACGCCTTAAACCTCAAAGTACAAAAGGACTCGAAACCGTGCAAATGGGCAACTTTGTGAAAAATACAATAGGCTAAACAAGAAACTTCATGATTGCTTATATTACAGATGTATTTGGATTGATCAGCTTAGACATCAGGCGTCTGTCTGTCAGTGCTGGGTGGGCGGAGGCTTCCAGCAGAGCAGAATATGTATTGGTAACTGTATTAGGTTTCAGATTGCTTCAGGGTCTTATAATAAGCCATCCCCCACTCCCCCCAGGGTTCTTCCCTTACCTCTTCCCTTTAAGATTTCTGCACCTCTTCTGAAAGCCCCCTTTATGAAAAAACTTCAGCTTATTTTGGCCCCATGACAGACGTTTCTCGCTCCCCCCAGACGAATTTCACCGTGTCTCCCCGCGCATTCCTTTCGGTGGGTGTGCTATCAGGCACCGCGAGACATTACACACCAATTTGAGAGTGCCTTCCCGTTTTTCGTCAAGTCTGCGGCCCCCATGCCGGGGTCAGGGGAGCGGGGGTCCAGGTGTGAGAATGAGCCGGAGTGCGGCCGCCTCATGCCCCAGGGGTCCGTTTGCTGACAGGCTGCGGGGACCTGAATTGGCTGTGTTTCTGACTCTAAATCTGTCTTTTTAATCACTGGTAAGGATGTCAGAGCCATGGGGTGGGCCTATGTGGACAGCGTGCTGGGAGGACTTTCCCGACATGTGGAAACACTGTTTACAAACATGCGGCGGAGGTACATTCCCTGGGCTGCTCACCGACATGCCGGGACGGTGCAGTGTTTGGGCGCTAACCTTTCTGACTGGAGCCCTGCTCTCGATAGCTCGTGACAGGCAGAGGGCGGTGGCGCGTGGTGAATTCGCGCCTCCTTCGCCGCCCGAGCCAACGGCCCCAATGGCGTCGCTATGGTAACTCTGCGAGAGTCACGTGGAGCACAACCCCTGTTGTAAGTCAATGGCAAGAGCGTTGAATGTAAAGAAATGTCGTCACTGGGATGGAAGTTATGAGCTTTTAAATGTTGGGAAATGGGAGGCGAGGCTGGGGAAAGAGCTCCGTTTCCCCTCCAGCCCCGTCCCTCTCGAACCCGACCCCCACCCTATCAGAGCCGAGAGGCTGACAGGATCTCAAAATCAAATGCCGTCCCGCATCACGGCTGAGGTTAACCAAACAAGCTCCCCCCCCACCGCCCCAATCACTCGAAACCCGAGGAATCCCATAGCACACCCCCATACACAGGCGCATGGGGGGAGGTTTGGGTGTCTGAGAGGCGAGACAGACAAGGGGACGTCTGGCATGGGTGGCTGGCTGCCCAATCAGGTGATGCTCACACAGAATGGCGGCAGGGGGTCTGCAGGATCGGGTAGGTGGGCGGGAGCCATTGTCTCAAGCCCATTCTGTCCCTCCTCTCCTTCAAGCGTTATTAATGGGCCAAGGTCAAACCTTCACTGATACTCTCACAAAGTAAATAAACCAGATCCCTCCAAGAGAACCCTAGTGCATATATCTTGGCCTCTTGAGTACATACTTTGATTGGGTCTCACTGTTTCCTCAGAGCCGATTAGTCTTTTACATAGCATAAGACGCGAGAGTGCGGTGCTGTTGTTTTTGCTGTGGTCGTGGCCCTGTCTGCCGTGGATGGAGTCATTGTTACACGCTGCATTGTTCTTTGTTCTCGAAGGCCGTGCCGGCACAGGCTAATTAGGCAGAGCCATCATCCTCATCTGGCTTCTCCTGACTTTGATGAATGGCTCTGTTTCCCAGCACGCTAGATCCCACGCCTCAGATATAGACCTCTATTTGTTACCCAGGCCCTGGTTTCATCCTTTGTCCGTCTTTTTACCTTCATTTTTTTTTTTTTTTTACTGTTTGGATGTTGCCTATGGCAGAGGATTTCCATAAGGCCAGTCGAGGAACATGGGCAGACCCAAACAGGAAGTGATATCATGTTTATCGGCCTCGGTCCTGCTAAGCTGCTGCAGGTAGCATTCTTGGTACAGTAGGGTGATCTAGTAACAAGACCCTGAAGGCCACTAAAGGCTATCAAGCTCCATTTCTGATTGGTGTGTGTGTGCTTCAGTGGAATCATTTTCTGGAAAATGAAAATTTGAAAATGGAAAATTTCGGTTATTACTTGTTAGAACTGCTGTGATGCTGATGAAACCTGGTCTGGCCTGATTGAAACTGAGTCACCTGGCAGCAGGAAGAACTTAAGGCTGGTGGCTACGAGCAACTAGGTACTTTCAATGACCATAATACATGCCATAAGACAGGCATAATACAGCAGGAAAAAATTCACGTTTGATGATTGCAACGGCGTAAAGCAACGAGGCATCATGCTAAAATGATGCTAAGCTGCATCTTCAGAAACGCTTACTCAACGAAAATCCCATGAAGAGTTGAGGTGATGGCGGCAGGTATATGTGAGGCTATGTGAACCGAGTCTAATGGCAGCCTTTGCCTATCAACAGCCATCTGATGTCTTCCTTTGTGTTCTTTAGCCAAAGGCCCCGTTTGACGCACAGTTCCCGCATAGCGATGGGGGCACAGATAGAAGCCTTTGTGTCAGCGGGATGAGGGCGCTGTCTCAGCACACCTGAGGGCCCAGATGTTCATCCAGTGTCAGCCTATAATCTGCACAGGAAGGGTGTCTAAACGCCCATCAGGCCCTGCTCACAGTCACCGGCTGGCCAGTCAGGGGGGTCCGGGGGCCCCTGGCTGGCTGACTCATGTTAATTACAGAGCGGGACCTGTGGCACCAGTGGTGCAGCTCCCGCCGCGTGGGCCAGACGCCCCCCCCACCTCCCCCCGCAGACTGCACCTCCAGTCTGAGCGTGCTCGCCCTGACCCAGGAACCCAGCACAGTGAGGGCTGGCTGTCTCAGGGCTGTAAATAACGCCGACTGTAATAAGTTCAGGCACTACATGTTTCACCCCCCCATCTTTTTTTGGCTGTTTTTTATCCGTGAAAATGATGGTGCCTGAGATCTGAGTGCCGTCAATAATACTGAATTATGTTTATCTTGAAAACGGCATAAAAATGACTAATGCAAAGGGGCCAGAAAATGTCTGGGTGAGGAATGAACCCCCCCCACACACACACACACACACACACACACACACACACACAAAGAGTCTGAAAATGTTGGTGCCTGGCAAAATGAACAACACGATCCAGATAAATGTGTTATAATAAGCCTTGGTACATCTGGGGAAGTGGAGACACATTTTCAGACAGTGACCAAAA
>JAODKM010000039.1:36266235-36285463 GCA_026780845.1 Petrocephalus sullivani
CGATCCAGATAAATGTGTTATAATAAGCCTTGGTACATCTGGGGAAGTGGAGACACATTTTCAGACAGTGACCAAAACAGGGCATGCCACAAATAAGACTTCTTTTTAAGTTCCACTTTCTCCCCTCTTTCTCTCCACAAGATAGAAGTAACAGGTTGAAATGGAGCCCCTTACCGATCGCTTAGACACCCATTAAGCACTACGGCTCTCCCTCATTCCCGTCCCACGACCCGTCCATTTGACCCTGTCCGTGAGCGGTGACCTCGCGTCGGCTTCGCTTTGTGGTCTCAGACATTGGTGCGGCCGTCGGGGGCGGTTCTCCGGCTCCTTGACCGTCTGCGGTCGGCCAGAACACCCAACGGGGACAGTGTCTGAATGTCCTCTACATGCTCCGGGTGTTTTTCCTATTGCGATCACGCCCAAAAGGGAGCCTTAAACGATTACTTTTTTTTTTACATTTCTCTGCTTTAGGAGGAAAACAAGACATTCTTTGGTGCTTTCATTGGGATCGTATGCTGGATAGTTAATACCATGGTACCCTGTCCTACAGAGATGATGGTGAATACTCAAGTCCAGTTGCTTAATAACTATTCAATTGACTGCAAATAAGACAAAAGTAATCCCCGCATTTAACACTGATAGCAAGTAACACTGATAAATAATTTTAAATTATATTGTGCACTACAGAAGCTTAATGAAGGACTAGTAAGGTACAGGCAAATAAAGTATTTAAAAATATCGATCCATCCTGACTATCAAACGCTGTGCAGTTGGTTAGAGCATCAGGTGTGTATGGTCACAGTGAAGGTCTGTCTACTTGTTACCTTTCGAAAACACTGGGCAGAGACACTGACCTACCAGCACGGTGGATGTTACAGTGGGGCACTGAAGGCTTTCGGCCCATTGCACCAACCACCACTGGTCCGTGTTGTTAAATGTGCCCTTATTTCATTTCTCTGCTGATGGAAGCTGTCTATACCAGGTTTATTCCCAGTCCTAGGGGCCCTACAGATGGTCCATGTTTTTGCTCGCTCCCAGCTCTCTGCCAGACAGCCCATATTTTTGCTAAAAAGCAAAAACGACTGTCTACTGGTCCCTGAGAACTGGATTGGGAAACTGGTCTACACCACTAGATTATTTACTGGCACAACTGAATTGGTGAAATGGTGCTCCAGGGTCTTACTACCAGAGCTGGCTTTACAAGGGTGCCCAAGTGTGCATAGCACCCTCAGGTTAATAATGTGCTCCCTCAGGTGGCCGCGGGAATTGCACTCCCTAACTCATTTCAGATTCACCCTTAGTGACTTTGCACTGCCTACAACAGAGCTACCACTATGGATCACGGGTCTGTGTTTCCCATGTCTCCTACAATGTGGGGGTCGCCACATTTGAAAAAAGCTCCCCAAGTTCTCAAACACAATGCCACCTATAGTCTGATTTCAGCTATGGTAAGTCTGATCTGAGAAAATAAGGTTTTTGCATCTCTGTATCCCTGCTATGTCTATATGTCTAAGCATTGTGGGTCTAGAAATGCATCTTGCCCTAGAACAGCAAAATGGCCTGGGTTCTCGTTTTTTTACCTAATTTCGTTTGGAGTCGGTACATAAACGTTTTTTTGATTGTTACACAAGTGCCTGCAGCGGCTGACGTAGGTTCCGTTAGATGAGTCCCTGGGGTTAAATCAGGTTCATTGCTCTGCTAAGGGGTACACGGCAGTGCCAGTGAATCCCCCTCTCCCCCATAACAGCTGATATAATGGTTGACACACAAGTGGGAGGCTCTAGACTGTCTCTCCGAGAAATCAACAAATCCCTCAGAGTGAGCCAGGCACTATCGCAACAAAGGGGGAGAATTGGATGATCGCGCCGCCGTTGTTAGTGACGACGTCACTCGAGTGTGGTGCATGTTGACAGAAAGGGGCTTTCCCTCCCCCCCACCCTCCCAAGTGACCTTTTTGCGCAAACCTGCCTTGGCCTTCTCCTCGATCACAGAAACGGAAAATACACATTGCCAGCCGGGAAGAGAGGTGGAAATTTCTCTTGGCGCAGAAAGATTCGGCCAGGAAGGAGTTCCCTCTGCGCGGCCCGGCGGCCCGGCCTCTGCTCCCCGTGGGAATCCGCCCTGGCCTGGTGTCCAGCGTCTTGTTTGTGGCTCCAACTCCCACACAGGCTTCATTCTTCCCTTTAAAATCCCTCGTCCATTTTCTTGAATCTGGGTTCACCCTCCCCCCACGACAGCCATCACCAATTTTGTATCCTCCGATTCAGACTCGGGACTTGGCTGCTGCCGGGAGCCGCAGCCTGGCCTAATCCTCCCCCCCGGCCACACCATGAATCAGAATCGAGGTCTGATTTTACCCCGGTGGGAAATTACGTCCACTACTTTTAAGATCCAATATCTATGAACAGATATTCAGAGCCATCCTAGGAGGGAAATATTGTTTGCTGCAAGGAGCAACACGTCGGTTACAGATAAATGGTCCCAGGGTGACTTTAAAAGGCAGGGGGGAAAATGGGGGGGGGGGGGGTTCCACAAACAGACACCCTCACGGCAGGATAACAGGACAGGGGAGCACACTCAGCACCACGGGGTAAAAAAAATCAATTGGAAACATACTGTTGTAAAATTCACGCTGATTTTATTTTCTGTACCCACTGGATGGATGTTATTTGCTGCCTCTTTCTCTCTTCGGTTCAGGCCCCGGCCAGATGCGTTTTCCGCTCGTGCGTTTGGAGCGCAGTCAGGCCCAGACTCACGAAGGGTGAGCTTAATGGCAAGCTTTGTAACACTGTGCGGGAGGAACAGATAGACCTACGTAGAAGACCACACACCTAGCGGTCACATGACCAGGGTCAGGGAGCCAGTGATTTGCCCAGCAAACTTGCACCACCCCACAGAAAGAGAATTATAACCAATTATAAGAGACGTAAAGATTCAGCCCCATGGTGATAGAGCTGCCGTATGATGTCAATCATCTACAGTTTTAAGCCACTTCCCTTTCATTACTTTATGGAATTAGATCAGGCAGTGACTGACAGACTACTGTAATCCCTACTGCATGGGATCAGAAAGCATCATCGCTTATAGGAATCAGGGGAGGGCCAAAACTGGACCAGATTATTACCCCAGAATAAGCAGATAAGTGTGACCTGCTTATATTTCTCTGTCAGTGTTATACACACAAAGTACAGTTCTCTGTTGAGCACCTGTATATTATTTTGGATAAAGACACATATAATCCTAAATCATGAACAGAGGACACCATTAGCCACCATCAGAGAGCACATGATTGGGTACCAACAGAAAGAGCCCCTGTGGTTTCCTTCTCAAGCCTGTAAATTATGTTGGTTTTCATCCTAACAACCATGTAGAAAATGGAAAAAAAAAAACAGTTTTTTAGGTTTTTCAAATAATTTCAGACCACCCAAAACATTGCAGGAGGTGGAGGTATACTTGTGTTTCAATTTTATTTAAATATAAAGATGCCAGATTTAATTGGCTATTCTACAGTTTTCAATAGCTGGTCAGCACTAAAACGCACTTTTACTGCGTTTAGCTCTCTTGCCCCATTTTGTAAAACTGGCTCTGAGTTTTACCACAGACCAGGTGAACTCACAAAGAGGCTGACGTCTACCCCCAGCCCCCCCACACAAGCACATTTCTTTGGGAGAAACACCCCCCTCCCCCACACACTCAGTCTTTTGTCTGAAACACACTCACATGCACACACAAAGGAGCACACACAAAGGAACACACATGTGTGTGCACGCGGACACATGCACAGCACACACACACACATACACACGCGCACACACATACACACACACACACACACACACACACACCAGCTTGCCTGAGGACAGGGACTCCTGCCAGAGTCAATATCTCTCCCCGAAACCTTCCAGCCAGTGGCTCAGGCCCAACTGGTGGTCTCATTGTTTTGACGTGAGACCTGTGACAAATCTGCCCCCATCAATCTTTCCGCGGGGGGGTATGTGTGGTGATAAAACAGCAGTGTACGCCGGGCCCCCCTTCCTGTCGAGGCCACATTCCCGCTGGGCTCCCCATTCCCCGGGGCCCCCTCACACGCCGAGCAGCGCTCTCAGAGGGCACAGACTTCACACCTGCCTGCCTTTGGTACAAAGCAGATGAGGCTGTTTGCACTCATCTGCACATATGCAGAGATGCAGACACACAGGCATACACAGGGACACACGCACACACGTGCGCCCTACACCATCAACAGGTTCTGTCCTAACAGTAACTTCACACCCACAGAGGGCCTCCAGTTGACTGAACTGGCTCCACTTAACTCACCCGCTGTTGAGGTTAGAGTGTAGCTGGCAGAAACCAGGCAGGAGAAGTGAGCCAGAGTGCTCTCGGCAAAGCTCCACTAGGAGGGCCTCTTGCACAGGTGCATACTGGGATGGAAAAAACCCAGGGACAGGCATGGTAGGTACAGGAGGGTCAAAGGTCAGCACCATGAGAAGGATCCCCGGCAATTATAAAGGCCAGCTCCTTCGATGTCTGCAACCCCTTACACGCACACACTTGGTTCACACTCACTCTGAAATGTCACTTTTACACGCCTACTTGAATACGATTACAATGTCTGCAGAAGCTGAGCAGCCTGGTGGCTGGGAGCCACAGAGGAGTGTTTCCTCCCAAACGACCTCTCCTCTATTATCTATTACCACAATGAGCTTTAAACACGCGCTAAATTAACTGCTGTTATTTCAGCCTGTAATAGTGTAATATTAGCTAATTATAATGATGTTATCAATAAATCTTTCATTAAGTTTTATGTGTGTTCGGAAAGGAATATTTATTGCATGATTAAAGCAAATTAATAAAATTAAATTGAATACACACAGAGTCGCAGAAGGTGACGATGGCTTCTGCCATTCCTAATCCCAGCATGAATGGGGGCTTGTGTGTGGTGCATTCCACAGGGGCTTTTTGGGAATGGGAGCCCCTGCCTTCACACAGGGCCTGCTACCTATCAAAGGCAGGTGGAGTAGGAGAGGGGAGCTTCACAAGGCCAAAGAGGGATACTCAGGTAGATTAAACACCCCCCCCCCCCCGAGGTGCAGCTCGGGAGACTGCGCTCTGGCTTGGGAGGCGGCTGATAGAGCAGACTGGTCCTGGACCACAGTGTGTTCATAGCTGCCAACTGTGAGTAACTGGGATAAGGGCCTGAACTGGGGGGTGGGGGGGGGGGTGTCTGGGGACCAGTTTAACCACCAATAAATGGAGCATTCAGCTCTACTTAGCACTCCTGATGGAAATGATCAAGCCTAAATGTGCCTGGCGGCTCAACATTGCAACAGGATGGCAGCTCATGGGAGGCTGGGCATGAAGGATGTGTCACTGAAGGCTGTGTTACGGAAGGATGTGTCACTGAAGGCTGTGTCATTGAAGGATGTGTTACTGAAGGTTGTGTTAAGGAAGGCTGTGTCATTGAAGGATGTGTTACTAAAGGCTGTGTCACTGAAGGCTGTGTTACTGAAGGCTGTGCTACTGAAGGCTGTATTACTGAAGGCTATGCCACTTAAGGCTGTGTTACTGAAGGCTGTGTTACTGAAGCATGTGTCACTTAAGGCTGTTACTGAAGTCTGTGTTACTGATGCATGTGTCACTTAAGGCTGTGTTACTGAAGGCTGTGTCACTGAAGGCTGTGTTACTGAAGGCTGTATCACTGAAGGCTGTGTCACTGAAGGATGTGTCACTGAAGGCTGTGTTGCTGAAGGCTGTGTCACTGAAAGATGTGTCACTTGAAGCTGTGTTACTGAAGCATGTGTCACTTAAAGCTGTGTTACTGAAGGCTGTGTCAGTGAAGGATGTGTCGCTGAAGGATGTGTCACGGAAGGCTGTTTCATAAATCATTAATGTCCAGCTGTCTCGGCTGCTCGCACTACTGCCCACCCCCCCGACCTAGGCATGTTCAGAACCGGCTTGTGGCACCTTGTGTGGAGCCTGTCCTCTAAGCATCTAGTCATTTTCTTAATACCGATGTGTTACAATGTTAGAGTTGAGGATTATAGTTTCAATTCACAGTCTGTTACTGACTATCCCAATGAGAACGAATAAAATATGTGGAGTTAATGCATATAGTGTCAGTAAACGCATAAGGTAACCGAAGCCCCACTCGCTTAGCTCACTAGCTACCCAGACAGACTCCACAATGAATGTAAGCGGTAGGATACACAGTAGCCCTCACCATGCCGTAAAGACCTGACCACGATGGACAGATGACAACTTTCCATGGACAAAAACCCCTTAAAGCACCCCCTTTGAAGGGGACACCTACCAAAATGCTGAATCCAGTCCCTGGTCCTCCAGCCTGTCCTGGAATACTCTGGCAGATGATCAATGATAAGGGCAGCATGGCCATCAAAGGCAACGAGGGGACTGGGTGGCAGACAACTGGAACGCAGGCAATACGGGATGTCCCACTACCGCAGCCGGTGATCGGAATAGCGCCGGTTCGAATCCCAGCCTCGGCAGATTAGTCATATCTCTACTGAGCCCTTCAGCAAGGCCTTTAAACCCCCTAAATGGAAAATAAAGGATCATTTTATTTCACTGCACAGCCCCCCCTCCACTGGCTAGCCTGGCCAGGCCGCCCAGTGTGTGATCTCGAACATAGACGCTTAGCCATATAAAAGCAGGGCTTTTGTGAAAGGAGAATTTCTACACCACAGGTCATTCACAACAGGAGGCCTGCTTGTGCAAGACTTTGTGCAAGCCCACAAAGCACAAATAAAAAATGATGTTGTAAGTATATACTGTATATATTTATATATATATGAATTATGAAAACTGATGCAATTGTCAGAATTGAAATGCCACCCAGTGTTACTGTAATGCGGTTTGGATAGAGGCCACAGGCTGGATCTGAGGCACAGGTACGAGACTGGAAAGTGTTGAGAAAAAAACGCTGAGCAGCGGGTGGGAAAGACCCCTCCCCAGGTAAAATCTCACAGAGCCTAGGACTCCTCCAGGGGCAAGTGAGCGCTATAAGGTGAAACAACTGGGAGCGTTGTTTCAGCTCCATCTGACGCAGCCTTGAGGGATCCAGTCCTGGGGGTGGGGGGGTATCATGGTAACATCTGCTTTCTCACCCGCTGGCCATTGCTGATGGACGCCCACCCCCCTCATTCTCCTGGTAGGTCTTTCATGTATTTGTACAGGTGTAATTACCCGCCCCCCTCCTTCAGACTCCTTAAAGACTTGTGGGGTCCTTTATATCTTCAGGTCCGCCGGATTGCGGGGAGTGAGGTGGGAGGTGGGGGGGGCTTGTTTGAGTTTTGCACCATTTGAGATAAGTGCACATTCTTCCTTTGTGGAACGAAGGGCCAGTGCAAGCTGATAAGGGGGGCATCTTTATTATGGAGGGACTGGCGGGCTCACGGTTCGTCAGCTCCAGGGACGCCGAGCGAACCGCTGGGCTGCTTTCCTGGATCTGCGCTGGGCCACAGCTCACTGTGCGAAGCCTACTGAGTGAGGTGCTTAAGTGGTCGGAAAAACCCAGTGGTTCCCCTCAAAAAAAAAAAAAACGCAGAGACTGAAGCTTCCAGCAAGAGTGGAAGGCCTTAAAGTGAAAACGCTGCTGGAACATTCGCCACGCTCAACGGATCTCTGCTGCTAAGGCCTCTCATCCCCAGACCCCTGCTACCTAGGCCCCTTGCCCCAGACCCCCGCCGCCCAGGCCTCTCTCCCCGGGACCCCTGTTGGCCAGGCCTCTCACCCCGGGACCCCTGCCGGCTAGGTCTTTCGCCGTGGGACTCCTACCGCCCAGGCCCCTTGCCCCAGACCCCCGCTGCCCATGCCTTTCTCCCCGGGACCCCTGTTGGCCGGGCCTCTCACCCTGGGACTCCTGCCGGCTAGGCCTCTTGCCCTGGGACCCCTATTGGCCAGGCCTCTCACCCCGGGACCCCTGCTGGCTAGGCCTCTCGCCCTGGGACCCCTGTTGGCCAGGCCTCTCGCCCCAGGACCCCTGCCGGCTAGGCCTCTCGCCCCGGGACTCCTGTTGGCCAGGCCTCTTGCCCCGGGACCCCTGTTGCCCAGGCCTCCTGACCCCTGTACCCCCATCACCCAGGCCACTTGCCCTTGGATGCCCGCCACCTAGGCCCTTCGCCCCCCAGACACCCTCATCTTTTTTAATTAGTTATTTTACTGGTTCCTAGTAAGAAGAGTGGGCTCACTTCAGGGACTTATTGGGCATGCAATAGCCCCATCTCAAGGATAACCTACCCAGGGACATAAAAATCCCCCCTCCCTGTATTTTCTCCAGGGCAGAATAATCGGAACTGAATTACTAAAGACAGAGGCGCCACACGGGGCCCAAAGTGCTACTTTAGCCATTACCCCACCTGCTGGTGATTTCTTGAGTTCGGCCAAGACACGTGTACTAGCCCTCCTCAGAGGCACGCTATACAGCTTGCACAATCACTATAGATACCTTTGGACAGTGCTAACCCAACAGCCAATCAACCATCAATCAAATTATACACATTATGACATCACCCATAAATAAAGAAGTGAGTGCTGAAAAAATGAACTGCAAACAGCCCATAAAAAGATACTGACAAATTATAGACCCATAGGTTGCCTGGAGCTGCCTGGAGACTGTCTGACTGGGGGACTGTCTGACTGGGGGAGATCTGGCTTCTTCTGCAGAGTGGGCTGAGTCTGATCTTCAGCATCAGGTTGTAATACAGCCGCACTTGATCATAAAACACCAGAAGTGACACCAGTCTCATGACTGTCTGATTATCTGAGGCCGCACCTTCCTTTGGTACAAGACAGTATGAATAGGAGAACTTTATTCATCCCTGCTGAGAAACTGGGCAGTTCTGGCACATTAGGGCCCATTAGAGTCTCCACGAAAGACACAGACACACATGCATCTACAGGCAAGCGCAAGTTCAGGGCCAGAGCACACCAGCTTGAACAGTTGTGGTTAAGGGCCTTGCTCAAATACCCAAAAGTCAGGATTCGAACTCAGAACCTTACGGACACAGACACAAATTCCTAACCTACTGAGCGTCATAACACTCCTAAACTTCCTCCTTTGCCCCAAAACAGTATTTGTTTATCATTACCACCTGTTTAACTATATCCTAGAAGAACTATAGTAACTATGCGTACAACATTTGAAAGAAATCAGGCTTATTATTTTAAAATAATGGGGAAACATTTCTTTGTTGTGTGCAATATAGTAGTATAATACTGACTTTCATTGTTTTCAGATGAATGTTCACACCGGCATGTGAGAGATGTTTGGTCTCTGTCTAAAAATCACATCTAAAATCACCATCTGAATGAACCGAATTGGAAATCAGAGAGCAGGTGACTGACAGCACATTGTAGTCCCGCCCACTCACATAGACAAAACCATTTTACCCAGCAACTCCGGCATTTTCCACGATCATTGTTGCTGTGGGTCTCGCCACACACGCTGACAGCAGGTACCACTGCTAATAACGCAGTAATGAACCCAAACCCCAGAATCTATGACTGAAAACAAAATAGGAAAATATTTGGTGAAACATCCCGCAGGTTGGCAGGACATGCCCGGACTCAGTGGAGTGGGTTATCTTTTTGCCCTTCAAGTACAACACAACAACCCACGGAGAAAAGGTATGTACCCCAGAAGAGCCCCACTGATCCGTGCGTTTGGGGGCTTAAAGCAACGTGCCAAACTAAGAACAGCACACTGCTAATCTAAACCCACCGCCCTCAAAAATATTAAAAAACCACTGAGGAACAGCATTAAATAAACTTTCCAAAAACTAAACAAATAACAAATTACACTAAACTGAGGGAAAACTCCCCTGTGCTATTACATCGACATTTATATTGAATTATCTAGCAGATGCTTTTTTTGTCTAAAGCGACATGCAAGTGAGGCGGATAATACATCACAAGTTTTCCTGAAAGTGGGAAGAGATGGTGAAGAAATCCTGGGTGACAGCAGTTGAGAAACTCAGCAACCAATCCAAATCATTTACTTTATCCAACCGGTTCAGAGGGGAGAGCCTCCAGTAGAGTGAATGAATCTTGGCAGCTCTTCCAGTTCAAAATTATTCCAATGTAAAACAACTTTCATTCCAATATTATCATTAAATATGTCTTTTCGCAGGTCAGAGGCTGTCTCGTGTATTTTAGGGTTATTGGGAGAATGAGGACCAAATGTATTTGGAACCATTGAGATATTTTTTGGCTTCAGGAACAGGAATGTCATTTCCCTGTAAAGAATGACTCTTTGCACGGTCAAGCAAATGTTTTAACAAGCGCTTAGGTGTCACAAGGATTACTTTTAATGTAACTATTAATTTTGTTGTACTGACCTAGTCCCTCATCCATTTACACAAAATTAGGAATGTCCAGTTGATTCCATCATAGGTCTCCCTCCCAGCACTCATGTTAAATAGAGGGCAGCACTACCATTTACATATTTAGCAGAAAACAAGCAACTGGAAAAGCAGCTGGGGTTATGGGTTTTCCCGACCACAGGATATGAACCAGCAACCTTCCTCTTCCTTTGACTCTAAGGGCTTCAGGCTGAAACCCTCCCACGACACCTCCCACAGCCCTATAGGTGCTCAGCGGGCTGCAAGAGCCCTGTCCCACAATAATCAGCGATTATTCAATCGCATGTTCAATCACATGATTACGATTGCAATTATGATTAGGATTGCTCACAATATTCAAGCGATATTCAAGTTAGGCAATGGCCTCCCTCCAATTTCTGTTCCTGTTTCTGAGCTCTTTGTTATGAGGGAGAGAATCTCCTAGATATGTAAATACACAGCCATAACTGCGGAGGGACGCCGCCGAGACTTAGCAAGAGATAGTCAACAAAGTGTTATATTGAAAGTTTCCTTTGCGATGATGACACGTCCAGGTCATGCAGGTACAGTTAGCCTCAGCGGGCGGATCGGGGGAGGTGTTTTGACAATGATCCAGAGCCTTATCTCAGGCTGTTCCGTAATGGAAGACATACAAGAGACAGTCTGCTCCGCCAGCACTTAAGTCCTAACAACTGAGCCTCAAACAGGCATCCCTGCACAACACAGGATGAGCAAACCTTTCATCTCATTGGTTTGGGTTTGTTTGAGCAATCAAATGTCAGCCCCTTGTGAAAATAAGGGCGGCTTGATGTTTTCTTTGCTGAAGAATAACTTTAAAGCAATGTAATTAACATCACAGGGATGCTGGCAATCATGTTGTAACAGAAGACATTGTTTTCTTGGTCAGAAACATCCATAATCAATTAAGATTGAAAAAGGCCATTGGAATTAATCATAATCATCACACATTGCCAGCTATTACTCAGACAGCAGGATTTGGAAAAGGAATGCAAAAGGTCTAGATGAGTGACGTTAAAAAAAGAAAAGAAAAGAAAGAAAAGATAAAGCACTACAGAGAAGAATTTCTCACCATGTTGCCTCATTTCAACAAAAATAGGACTAGGAAATTAGGGAATGACGATGCTTATTGCCTATAGTACGCCTATAAATATTTAGCATTGTTTTGTCTCCTGTCCAAATCACTGTCTAGTTATTATTGTGTTATAATGTTCTTCTGATGTTCCTTCCATGGCTACATAATGGGCCTCCTCATATGCTCAGATACAGTGCATTGGGAGACATTCCTTATCTGCAGACTCGCCTCGTCCTCTTCCTGTAGGTCCATCCAAGCTTCACTCATCTTCCGTGTCGTCTGTGAGAGATTGGTGACACAGAGGATGATTGGACGTCTGTCATCTGGAATGTGATCCGGCTCCGCTGCGTGCTGCCTGCTGAGCTCGGCCCTGGACTAACCACGTTACATGCAATGCCTGCTTCGACACGCGAGCTGTCCATCAGACCCCTTTTTCCAAATGTCGCATTCCGACGGTGCTTAATAAAATTAGCCAACCTATATAATTCCGGCACGACAAAGTACAATCCACTCATTCATTTTACTTGCTTATCAGGCAGTTTAATCTAAACATAAAGAGCTTATAGTTTTATTGTGTGTTGAATTATAGCACGGTGGGTTTCTGAAGTAACCGTTGCTTTTCAGGTTTGCTTTCGACAGGGACCTAATCACCCCCGAAGCCCCCTGCCCCCCTAAAGGAGCACGGTACTCCCACAATATTGTAGGAATGTGTCCCTGTCATCCATACCCAAATCTACGCCCGTGTTTCAGACAAATCTAAAAGCTATTCGCACACTTCCCATTTGATTTCCCTTCAGCTGTTTCCGTCCTTCCTGCGGTGTCTTGCTTCCTGTTTCCTTTGCCATAACTTTATTAACTCCTCCGTTTCATTTCCTGTAGTCACCCACATAAGTATATAAATACGCACACACGCTCGGACTGAAGCATCCCTGCTGTTCTGAATGCACACCCTGTCTAAGAAAAATCAATGATGCGGAAAAGGACAGCTTTAAAAAAAAGAAGGGACCAATACTGTTGATTAAATATGTCGTCTGTCTAATGGCAGCATTTCTAACTTCTCAGCACAGATTCATTTCAGAGACCGGCCCTCCCAGAGCCTATTAAATGGCCCCAGTTCAGTTACCACGGGTAGAATGGGGTCTTTCTGGCCCAGCTTAGTGCAGACAGTCATGCAATGCCCCTGTGCCCATGTGGCTGCTGGACAATAGCCCACCTTTGCTGGCCCCCTTCTCAGATTACCCCTCTCTTGTCTGGCCGCACCCCCCTGTCAGCAGCGTCCCGCCTCCTGCAGGCTGCTTTGGATGTGACAGCGCCTGACAAAGCTGGATGTTCCGCACAGCTTCTGCCATATCACGGCTGCACTCCCCATAAACAGCTTGCTCTTGCAGATTCCTCCCCAGGAGCACTGGGCGGGTTATTCATGAATGTACTGGAAGTTTCCACTGTCTACCTAAACTCTTGGATAATCTCCTCTTGGTGTAAAGTTACCAGGGTTTTTACAGAGAGCATTTACATGCAATTTCAGATCATTACTCATATTGTACTGAATGTTAATTACCTGCGTATATGAGGTATTGCTTAACTAAAATAATTTACTACCTGTAATTCTGTTGCTGTATCCTGTTAAACCTTTTGGAAAGACAGTATATACTGCTAAACTTTATATATACTTCTCAATGTGCTGCTTGTGGGAAATGTGCTGAATACCCCATCCATCCATCCATCCAAGTCACCCAATTCTCCCCACTTCCACCTGAAATGTGACTGTCACACCCATTTTCCCCCTGATTTACCCCTCGCAACTGTCAGTTACTACCCCCTCCACCCACTTTAACCACTTTGAAACCACTTCCCTGCCTGCCTGATTTATGGCAGGGTTCAAGCAAGGCGTGACCAAGACAACTGATTAGTTATGTCTGACATCTGACACATGATCTGATTGAACCAATCATTTTTTTGTTCTGCCCTCAGAACATTTGTGTAAGTAAAACTCCCATGAGCAATGCAACAGGTATGCTTGAGTGTGCCAACAGTTGCCTCTTAAACAAAATCTCCATCTTCATATTGTGGAGCCGTGTACTGCTCTAAAGCATGTTCTTACTGATGTGATGGCATCCATCCATTTTTATGAACTTCGCACTTTTTTTGAAGGTGAAATAATAACCCCCCCCCAGACAAAGAGACAAAGCAAAAACCCTCAATGTTTCAGAAGCAACAAAGACACGAGTCCTCCAGGCTCATACTTAAGCCACCAAGGCTTACGTTTTCACGTGCATGAGCTTGTTGTTCAGCACTGAATGTCCAAATGAATTTTGAAGAGAGCGCCCCTGTTGTGGACACATGCACTGTCTGCTGATACTCTATGATCCATCTTTTTGACCAGATGCAGACACACAGCTGAATCGGCAGTACAGACCAGGGTGGGAGTTTGTGTGAGAGCTTGCCAGCCAACCCTGGGGTGTGTGGAAGGGATCTCTGCCTTTCTGCCATTTCTTTATGGGGTGAGGTGATGCAGGGGGTCGGCATGAGGAGTAGAGAAGGAGCCTCTGGCCTTCACTGGAGACGGAACACGCCACCAGGGAGGTGGCTGAGAAAGGGGAACCAATGAGATACTGGAGACCCTATTCGTCTGATCAAACATTAGCAGAACAGGGGGAGATTCTGAAGAGAAACTGGTGTAAGAAAGTAGGAATCAAGGCAACAGAGGGGAGGAAGAAACAGAGAGTTACTAAGGAGGGGGGTTGGAGACTGAAAGCATTTAAATGAGAAGTGGTTGGAAGGGGAGGGGGTTAAAATGTTAGAATAATAATGCATGGGGGTGGGGTGATTTGGAGTCCAGTGGGCTGTGCTTGGGACCAGAAGGGACAAGTGCAGGGAAAGACTAATGGAGGGGGGTTTAGACGGAAGGGTTATGGGGGGGACGGAGATGAGTCACATAGGCAGACAGACACTCACACAGGACGTACTGATCCCAAGCAGGAAGCTTTGAAAATGATAGAAGCCGCCCAAAACATCCCTACATCATACCTTCCCCTTGTCCACCCAGACAGACCCACCAGCAAAGTCCCGGTC
Organism: Petrocephalus sullivani; assembly: GCA_026780845.1. Taxonomy (NCBI): domain Eukaryota; kingdom Metazoa; phylum Chordata; class Actinopteri; order Osteoglossiformes; family Mormyridae; genus Petrocephalus; species Petrocephalus sullivani. The sequence goes on from JAODKM010000039.1 coordinate 36,280,759, forward strand.
AGGCATAAAGAACACAGAGAGGTAATAACAGAGTAATCAGACCATAGGGGTTTGTCACAATGCAGGCCAGTTCAAAATAAGAGCAAGGGTAAAGTGAAGACGGCTCTTGGGACAATGGTGGTCAGTACTACAGGTTCCGTTTAAGGGCGGTTCTGCAGTATAACCCAGTCCCTGGACCAGCATGTCCATCTGAGCAGCGTATGCTCCAGAACCAAACCCAAACCCTTCAGCCATGCCTCAGTCTAGACATAGAGTATCTAGAAGAATCAGCAAACTGGCAAGCAGACAAGCAAGAAGGTAGGGAATGTAACATTTGGGAATGTCATGTTTCCCAGCCGGACACACACTCGCTTGCCCTGTACCGCATCTGGGCGCTCAGAGAGAGTCTCCGTGCGGAATGAGGATTCATAGCTCTGGCAGATGTAACACGGGGCTGGTTTATAGGCAGCCCTGAGCCAGCGCTTCCTGTCCGTGTCTGACTAACCTCCTGCGTGACACATCAAGGCCATGGGGTTCAACCTCAGCCATGATACCCAGACCTGAGGATGTCAAACAAGCACAACCATAAAGAACCTCTGCCCACACATATGTGGACAAAGATGCGCCATACATGGCCATGGAAGATGCACAGAGAGGTTCTTCACCCTGAGAAACCCTGAGCTTCTCAAATGTCAGAAGCAAACCAAAAAGCCCACCATGGACACCATGGAAAAAGACCTTCCAGAAATAACGCACCCATAGACTAGAGCCAGACAATACCCGCATGTTATCAGCTGACCCGGACAGGGGTTTTGTGTCACCCCTCCTCTGCATTATTGCTGACAATAAGCACCTCAATCAGGACAAGTTCTTGTACGCTGACAATTCAGCATTAAGTCTACAATCTCCCCATCATGCCAGGTCACTCTCCAAGGAATATGCAATCCCCCCTCCCCAGCAAATGACATGAATATATGTGATTGTCTGTAAGACTCCCTTCTCCTGCGATAGCCTGAGGCTCAGTCACTCCCTTTGGAGCTGCCTGCTGACCTGAAATTTTGACAGTCGGGGACAAAGTGACGCCTCATGAACCATTTGCTGTATTTTTTGACCCCTCTAGATGGTGCTCTTGCTTTGCTTTGGGGGATGCTTTGTGCCCTTTTTGGACAGAGAGCATAATCTAGTGGGGGTCAGAAAATACAGCAAATTGTTCATGGGATGTCATTTTGTCCATCACTAGTGGACAGACGTACTATAGCTTTTTTCAAGAGTGAAGTAAAGGCAATTAATCATTATTGCTGACGCACAACAGCACTCAACAACAAAATGTGTCCTCTGCTTTTAACCCATGTGACATTGAGACACAGCAGGGGGCAGCTACGTGAGTGGCACTTGGGGACGGCACCTTGCTCAGGGCACCTCAGCAGTACTTGCAGGTCGGAGACTTGAACGGCAAACTTTCAATTACGCGGTTGTGCCCCTAACCACTACACCACCTGCCTGCCCCAAAAGGGGATGAAAACAACCCAGAGCACTGTATAAAGCTCTCTGAAGGATGGCCTGATGGTGGGCGGAGACTGCAGACCAGTGCTGGAAAGACACCGGCATTTTCCCAAGGTGACCGCTATTTCCATCAGTGTCTCCTCTTATTTAACCCTGATGACGAGTTTATATGTTATCACAGAGATTTTGGAAAATTACTTTAAAAGCTTTAGCAGTTATATTCAAATGACTGCCAGTAAATTACGTAGCTGCTCGTTCACGCGTACCTCCCCTAACCACAGCATCATGCTGCAATGCTCACAACTCCTTAGTACATGGAGTCTGTCTTTTTAAAGCATTTAGCAACATCAGCATTAACAGTTTTGTTATGGGGCGTGAGTTTTCTTCAAAGCAGGCAGCAGTGGGGAAATAAAATGAATAACACCTCCTTGACATCATTGATGGCACCAAGTGCAGTGTTTGTCATGCTGGAGAAGGTGCCCATTCAGGTCCAGGCAGTGGTTTGCTGTTATACCCCTGAGGGAAGCACTTAACCCGAGTTTCTACAGTAAATAAAACAAAAAGTGCAGCTGTGTAACCGGATAAAATGCACAGCACTGCAGGCTATGCAACTCACCCACAATGAAATCGTCAATAGGTAAAGAAAACAGGATCATTAGCTAAGGGCCTAACCAAAAACACTGTCTTAGACAACAGCTGTCCCAGCCTGGCCAATCTCCACCCTGGAATCACAACGCATCCCTCGTAAATGCAGATTTACTGCCCCACGCCTGGAAACCTGCTGCTGCAACTCTGTGTGTGAGTCCATATATCTACGTGCAGATCATTCTGTTTGTGTCTGTCTCTCCATATATCTACGTGCAGATCATTCTGTTTGTGTCTTTCTGTGTGAGTTTGTCTCTCCATACATCTATGTGCATATCTTTGTATATATGTGTCCGTCCATATATCTAAGTACATATGGGTGTATTTCTCTGTGACTGTTTATGTGTGTGTGACTTTAAGCACCTGTGTGTCTGCCCATATTTGCATGTATATATGTGGGTGTGTCTCTGTGCTCGTGTGTTTATGAGTGTGGGACAGAAAGTCGCCATACGGCTCCAACCATAAAGTAAACCTAGCAGGGAGGAATCTCCTGCATCCAGGAGACCAAGAGCCCACAAACCGGCCATAAACACCTGGGGCAGAGAAGACCCACCATCTCCGCTGTTTGCTTACGGTCCTAGCGGACTAACATGGTTGAAAGGGGCGCTTTCAGCTTTGAGGATAGTGGGGGTCCAACAATAACATTATGATCACTCCCATCCCCAGCCTCATGTCCCAGATCAGTGGGATTGCAGCCCAGATTGGGGTCTGGGGTAAATTCTGCGGTTAATAAACTCACTCTATGGGGCAACTGGGCACACAGCCATGACTCAGCGTGGGTGGAGAAGCACGAGCACGGACCCCCCTACCCCCTCCCGTCTCGCTGTTGGACTTTGCTTGGGTATTTCAGCCAGTCACCTGAATCTGCTTGGCTGATGCAAGTGCTGCTGTCAGCCAATCAGATGGCTCAAAATCCGAGTTGTGCATCCCAGCACTTCAGAAAGAAGCAGGAAGCAATTCACGTGTCTAAAAAACAAGTGTACATTGTTAAATGTGGCTTGTGCATTTCTAGACACCCACCTCACCATAACAGAACTGACATGGAAACATAGGCAAGTCTTCGAAAATGGCCTCATTTACACATTAGCTCTGATTTATTTACCTTGGAGACGCATGTACTGAGCAGGAGGTGTAAGTTATGGAACAATATCCTTAAAAGGACACAGTGAATTCCAGAATAATACACAATATACCAATGGTAGATAGGCAGTTTAGATAAAATTTAAGGAACTGGACTTGTGCTAATAAGCCGTGTCTGTGTCCTTATACACATAAGCAATACTGTGTTTCTGTTGGGTGCTACGGCAACTGAACTCTGGCACCAGAACCCTGATCACCACCAGGAACAGCAGTGATAGAGCAATGAAACTGGGTCAGATCTGTGCTGGCACAATAAGGTATATGTCAATTGAATCCTCCTTTTTCTGCTGATTATCCTTACTGCATTTTTAAGGAAGCACAAGAACGCCCCATAGAGGATTGTGGTCCTGATGGCATTTCTGCCTTGTGCCCATTCACTGTGCGAAATGTGCCTCACTTTAGACCGAGAGCGGGCGCATCCAAGTCCTGGTCCAGGCCCAGAGCTAACGAGAACCAACCAGATTCTCTGACCCTTTTCAGAGGCACTTCAGAGCTGGAATTGCAATCAGACCTCACATCTCCGGCTCCCTCGTGGGTTTGCAGCCACACGTTTGTTAAGGAGCTGCACCCAAAATGCCATGGGACAGCCAGCAGAAAATGAGACCAGCTGCAAGTCTTGGCGCTACAGTGCAGTGGCAGTGAATTTAGGACGCCCATAAAAGTGAAAGGTGATAAATTGTCATTGTCGACACACCACAGCTCTCAAAAATGAAATGTGCCCCCTGAATTTAACCCATGTGACAGAACCCGGGGGCGGTACCTTGCTCAGGGTAAGGGGGCTCAAACCGGCAACCTATCAATTACACAGCCAGTTCCCTAACCATTATGTTACCACTGTCCCTTGAACTAACCACAGAGATACAGCAGCTGTGGCAGGCAGATTTCATTTTTAATTATATGAGATTCACAGAGGCGACAAACATTAACAAGCATTACCAAGGTTGCTGATTATTAACTGCAGCAGATCCAGTGGAGGACTGATACCTAAAGGGCTTTTGGTACTATGTCCAGTAAAGGCTTAGCTGTTGAGTTCTCAAGATCAGCTAGTTCGCAAGTATTGAAAATAAGTCAAATTAATTGTCCCAGCAGAGCGGCACGCCCAGGTGTCCGTGACACTCCATCTATGGTGTGAGCGGTGTGCCTCACGGCTCTCTTCCGGGCTGTTCTCACATCTGGATGCAGCTTGGGGAAGGCAGTGTTTTTGTTTGATTTTGGCTGTGTCCAGCATCCACAGCTGCTGTGGCATCCTGCACAATAACACAGGGGATGGGCTGGAGCAGCTCGCCCCGGTTTGGCCAGACGCCAGGCCTGCGGCGACACGATACAGCTTGACAGGGCGAGTGGGGGGGGGGGGGGGGGGGGGGATTTGGGCCAGGGGGCTGGCAGACATATTGGTTTGGTGGCCTTCCTCCGTGGAGGGCCTGGGGGGGGGGGGGGG
>JAODKM010000039.1:36286209-36302931 GCA_026780845.1 Petrocephalus sullivani
CACGAAAACCAAGGAGGTACATAACAAGGCCACGCCCAATATATATACTGTATGAAAAGTCAGGTGCTGAGAGGGTTGTAGGGGCTGCGGAGCTTTGATGAGGAGATACAGGCTGCGAGCCACATGGGTACTTTACCCCCATTACCTCCCTTAATGAAAGATCCGCTAATATGATGTGGCCATGTGCTAATGAGGGTACACACAGACAAATGGTGCCCAGGAGGACAGGAAAGTCATCTAGGGCTTGGACACCCCCCAGGCAGGTGTATTTATAGTCCCCCGGGACACAATTGATGTTCTAGTGGGGCGAGGTTGGCCTGAGCAAGCAGCTGCCAAGACCGGCCATTAAGTCCCAGACCAATTACGGAACTCGCAGCCACTCGCGTCTTGTGCTTAATCGCTTTTTGTCCGCACGGTGAGCATTTGCACGCCCGCACACCTGCCTGGAACATCTGCACCATTCAGCGTGCAAATCCTCCCCCGCCTCCTCCAATCTCCGTAAATAATGGCGGCCGGCGGCGGGCCGGGTCTCGCGCGCCCTCACCGATAAGCCGCGCCGGGCTGTGAAAGCGCGGCTTACGCCTTGGCCTCTTCCTCTGGCGGTAATCATGGCCGAAAGCGCAGATGCTGCTAGAATCCGCAAAGAAAAGAAATTGCTTTATCGCGGAGCCCCGATGCTGCTATTTGACAGCCGTGGTAATTTCCTAATCCGTGAAATGCCGTCGCCGCTTTCCTGCCGTCCTCACACTGATACATTTTCTCAATTTCGCTCGTTGAACCAGAGCCACTCAGCCTCAGTCATCGACAGTCATCCAGCTCGACTGGGCACCTTTAAATTGACATCCGAATGTTCCAGTTAGCCGCTATCCATTACTTCAGTTAAGCACCTACAGGATACTCAAAAAATTTGGTAGTATTCCAGCCTACTGGGGGGAGGGGGGGGTCCATATTTAACTTTAAGGCCAGAGCTCTGTCTGCTTTGCTCAGTCTGGTTACTCCAATAAGCGTTACACCTGGGAAAGCTAATGCTAACAAACCCAGCAAAGGAAGCACTGCAGGGCAGTTATGGTGTTAGCCATCTCAGTGATCAGGGTCAGTAGTGTCTCACCACACCGTGGTTGGTGAAAACACGTTTCTACAGGAGGGCATGAATTCTGCTCTGGCATCTGAGAAAGTACCTCCGTGTGTAAACACCTGGGCCTTTTTTCTGCAAATGAGAGCTTAAAGCATTTGCATTTAGGGTCCTTTGGGGGGGATAGCTGTCCAGACTGTGCCAACATAACTCCATAATTATGGCACCAGTGGGATAATTCTGCTAGCTACGGGGTTCAGGGACATGTGGGTCAGATATGTGAGGTAGCTAAAGAAGGCCTGGGGATTTCGGAGTTCTCCTCACTGCATGTTTTTTTTTACTCTTCGATCCTTAAGCCTGATGTTCAGGTATGGGAGCTGTTTGCAAACCGTTTGATGGAGATATAGTTACACTTCAGAGGTGATGTCATGTTTAGCTTGGGGTGCTGCAGACAGCACATGGCTCTAATTCAGCTCTCAGCGAAGAGCGGGGGTGCGAGTGTGCCAGGCCGGCTGTACCAACACCCCTCCGTCAGCGCTGTGGCCAGTAAGTCCACAAAAAGTGAAGAAATCCTGAAGCGAGGACCCCACACTGGAAAGAAACGCATGGCCTTAGGGCGATTACAGGCAGTTTGAAGGGGGGACTGTGGCTGATGTCAGTGAAATGAACCATCAGACAGACCTCCAGCTGACTGAGGCCAAAGCCATTCGTTTTTTACAAAAGGATACATTCACCAAGAGCAAATCAATGATTATCTTACCAAGCAATCATTTTACTGAAACAGGGACACAGAGAGAGGACATTTCCAGAATGTTTGAATGGGAAAACTAAATCCACACTAGCACCCAGAAAGGGAGGCTGACTCAGCCCAGGATAAGAATACAACCCCAGATGGGCCTGTCGTGTGTTGCAGCCAGATGAAATGACATCATTCTACTGAAATTGCATTGCAATGCACTGTGGGAAATCACATCCATTGATCATGTATCTGATTATATTATTGTCACTGCTTTTGCTCAAGCTTGCATAACTGGCTTGCAATGTTGCTACTTTCTACAGTTGGATTTTTTTAACTGAAGCAGTTCAGGTTATGCCACTTAGTCAAAGACATGACAGAGGTGAGGACCATCTTGGAATGTGATCCTCCTAGTGTTCAGGACTGGTGCAGCACACAGCAGAACTAGAGGATCAGTGTACAAAATAAGCATAGTAAACCTGTGTTTTCTAGGGCTTCACATGGCACCGTTGAAGATCTGAATAACACATATGGTTTCTGCAAATGTGGAAATCAGCTTTCACTGGGGGAAGACTGGTATAGAGGCCATGAACTTCAACCCACTCTCTGTGACCTACAACCCACAAAACCACAAAGTCGAATACATATAGACAGGGGGTTGGGGGCTGGGGGGGGGGCACTCAGACTCCACTGGCCAGTAAGTGTGAGGGAGCTTGAGAAATATATGGTCGCTGTCCAATTTCTAGCACTTTCCATGACACTGATTAAACAGTCCTCTAATTACAGGAAATAGAGCTTCCGGATTGCGGGCTAATGACAACAGAAGCAGCCAGCGAGCTGAGAGATATGACAACAATCTGTCACTTTTCCTTAAGTTAAACCTATAATCTCGGCTGACTAGAATGAAATCAAACATGCTGCCGATCTCCATGGCAACCACCCCTGGGAAACCTAATTGGGTCATTTAAGGCTGTCAATATTGATGAGAGCGTTTGTGAGTGGGAGGCGGGTTTATGGATGTGTGTGTGTTTTCCTGCAGGGCACAAATGGTGACTCTGGATCGGAAGCTCTGCAGATTTGGTGGCATTCATTATGCCAAGCCAAGCTCGGGGCTATGAACACTCCCTGCTTGGCCCGGGTCTGAGTTATGGTAGGGAAACTGAAACCCCAAACAAACCCCACGTATCGCAGTCCTAGAAAGTCTCAAAGCACTCAGTGCCACCACGGAGCAGAGCAGGGTAGCTGTTTGGCATCACAGGGTTTTACTGGCCCAGAGTGGTAGAGAAACTAAAATAGCAGCGGTCTGGCAACACTTTTCCAAGTGCAGACCGTTGTAGGAGGGAAAGCGACATCTGGCAGACAGGGAACAGGATGGCACACAGCAGGAACATGCAATTTCCCATCCGCTCATTTCAACCCCCCCATGCGTCCTGTTCCCCCAGAGGCGTCTCACCTTCCTCACAGTGGAACCCGCGGTATCCCGGGCAGCACTTCCACTCGAGCGCCGTGACCGTCCGGTACGCCACCTTGTACGACGGCCTGACCACAGTGCGGTAGCTGGAGGGAGAGAGACTGTCTAAGGTACAAAGACGCACTGAGCACACAAACACATTCTCTCTCTCTGTCACACACACATCTGTCAATACTTTGTATACTGTAACTATACACTTTGTATATAGTTATATGTCCAAATGCCTCCTCAGGAAAGCTAAACTAAACACAGAATTCATAACACGACATTGTGCCATTAATTGAGTTACTATTGCAGGATGGACTTCTCAAACACACACACACACACACACACGTATAACCTGTGACACCCCCACCATTTCACCCCCCGCACCTCACCCCCAGCCCACCTGCCCCCGGAGCAGCCCTGCGGCCAGCGGCAGTTCTGGTACACACGCTGCAGAACCGTCCCATTCTGGACCTGGCAGGTCACAGTCCGGCTCACCACGTGGGGGCACCAGTTCCTGCATGACAGAAGGGGGGGGGGGGGGTGCCCAATGGGGGGGAAAAATTAAGCAGGAGCCAAGAGCCTTTGAACGATATACATACACAACAAGTGTCCCAGTCGGGGCGGGGGGTGACCAAGCTTTTCCACACACATGACCCAGCAGGGCTGCTGCTGCTATGCCCTTAAGTGGGGCAACTGCCTGTATAAATCCAGTAAAATCCCAGAAGCCTGTAAGTCGGTCTGAACAAAGCAGTTTGCTAAGCAACCACAGCATGTAGGAATATAAGCTCAGTATGTGTGTGTGTGTGTGTAGGGGGGGAGGCCCCTTCTTCCCCGAATGTGGATACCATCTGAGAGAGAAAGGGCACCAGCCTAATATAACCGGGCTGTAAATCTGGGAAGGGAGCTGGCACTGAGGCGCAGAGCCTGACGTTTCAAAGGGAGAGGAAGAAGAGGGATGAGGAAGGGCTCATGGATCCATGGATCCTGGCAGGGGCATCCATTACTGGGCTCAGGTGCCCAGATGCAGGAACACAGGGACGGTGCCAATGTGCACACGCATGCTTAGACACACACTCCTGCGGTGTAGTAGGCCACCTTGGGGGGCTCAGATCTCTCCCTCCTTTAAAGATCATCCCTGGCTTTTACATTCGCCAAATCAGCCTCAGGCAGGCCGGCAGGCCGGGCTCCGGGGGCCACGTTTTTCCTGTATTGATACACATGCGTCAGGCCTTCCCCACCACTCCCGCACCCGCTGCAGCTGTGAGCCGCTCCCCTGCGTAGACATCGTACTGGTGATCTTGGGCGGGGAAGGGGGCTGTAACGAGGCCATCCACCCCTCCGCTGCCGGCCACGAGGGTCTAATAAAAGCCAGCCCCGAATCTCCTCAGTGGCCAGAACACTGAAGCCGCCGGCAAGTCACCCGAGTTAAATGAGGTAAGCAGAAGAAATCTGATCGGGGGAGCGGATTTCGGGGCCGCAAAGACCCCATTCTGCTATAGAAAATAAAAGAAAACCTAAAGGAACCACATTTATAGTCAATAATTTAACTCATAATATTACCGTTTTCATTAAGACCCGACAAAGTCACGGGAGAATCTTTGTTTGATTAACGGAAACGCCCTTAAGATAATTCGCAGCTTGAGACGCATATAAAAGCCAGAGCCCTCATCACGGGGGCTCAGTGAGAAGACGGCTCAGAGTTTCTTGTATGTGAAGCTCATTTGATGGACTCCCTGGCCTCCTTCTGCCCGTCGGGCGGGTGGCCTGGAGGAGTCGGGGCAGGAGGGACATATGGAGGCCATTAAGTGGAACATGTGTTTATGGGCCTTTATTAATAATGAAACGGACAAGCGGGATGATTTACCCCACGTGGGCGGAGCCACGGTGAAGGTGCAAGCTTGACAATGATTACGGGTGGTTCCGAGCGTTTAAAGACTAAGAGCGTGGAGGATGTGGAGAACCAGGGTGTGTGTTTCACATGTAGCTAATGCCATGGGTATGTTCTAGGAGAACAGCAAGGAGCGAACATCCTGAGAAATCGATGGTCCGGGATGTCAAAGGCCCTTTTAAAAGAATGATAAGAACTTTTAGCTATCAATTTCCCTGTATTTTTGAGTTTTCTTAGTTAAATTTGTGTGCAAAAGTCATCGGAGAACATGTGTGTGCGCGTGAGTGTCTGTCTAGGTGTGCATCAGTGTGTGTTTATGTAAGGGTATGTACAAACGATGTGAGATCATGCCAAGGGACATAAAAGTCTGTCCACGCACTTGGTGGTGGGGGGGGGCTCGGTTGGCCACCCCCAAACACACACACACACACACACACACACACATCCGGGCTGTGCATGGAACCGGAGTCAGGCCATGCGGTCAGGGAACCAGCTGAAGGAATGACAGCCATTTCCGAGTTTAGGATTCAGACCAGGGGTGCGCTTTTCCAGAGACGGCTTCTTGGATTAGAATGGAGGGGGGTGTTCTGACCCAAAAGGGACACGGCGTCCAGTCCGACCCGGACAGGCCAAAAGAAGACAGCAGCCCCCTTGGCCTCCTCCTCTGCCACCATCCCGCCGTATCCTCACAGAGGGCTGATACCGCTCCCTTCTCGTTGTTAGCCACATGAAATGCGAGGGAGCTGCGGTCTCCCCCTCGGCACGCTCAGTGGTGCGCCCCGCCCTCCAGCGGGCTGCCAGGTACGTGGTTTCCGTTCCCAGCAAGCCCTTGTGTTTGTGGAGAGCAGGAATGAGGCCTCCCCGCTGGCCCGCGGCATCAGTGCGCTCACACGCCGCCCCAGCACAAAGACTACTCCGGCAACCGGGCCCGTGGGGAAGAATGCACCCCCTGCGGGGGTCTCTATGAGCTGCACCCTCCCGTAAACACCACCCCAGGCAGGCTTGGCATAATAAATGCCACCAAATCTGCAGAGCTTCCGATCCAGATTCACCTTCCCAGAGCCTGACATGGCTACAAGCAGCCAGTTGTGACCAGACCCCAGCCTCCAGATGACATACCAAATACTGAATATAACGTCCAAAGACAACCCTGGTGGAATATCTGTCACCAGGTTAATAGTGTCACTCGGGTAAGCTGCTGGTCCAAGCATGCATGCCTTAGCATTGAGGAGGCTGTTTGTGCAGATCTGTAGGAAAACTTGACATCCTGCCAGCAATCGCAGAGGGACATGAGCGCCTGACTGCGCAGCAGGGAACCGCATTTGATCTGTCGCCATAGCGTTCAAAGCAAGCCGGACGTTACAAATATGCGCCAGTACCACACACTTACAGCGACGGCTGATAGCGATCAGCCGGGTTCCGCATGGGAACGGCTTTGTCCTCCTGCCCAACTGGTTAACCTGTCGCTCGGTAACTGTGGGAGGCGGCGGCAGGGGTGGAGCCGAAGCGAAAGTGAAAGACTGGTTCTGCTCTCAGGAGGCCATAGGTTACTTGGTTCCCAGCAAACTTTCACTAACACCCTGGGCAACTTAGCAGCAGGGAGTGTACTAGTTAAAGGACCTCTGCCTAGTGGAGGCATTGGTGGCAAATTCATTACTTATTAACACAATGCAGAGCAGTCAAACTGTCCAGTGAGACCATTACATGATTATCATGACTATCACTGTTGTGTTATTTATGTATGTCAAATCACAGAGTAGATACGGAGCAGTTTGGAATAAGCATCTTGCAGGAACTCAAACCTGCGACCATCTGCATGCATGTCTTTAAGCACCATGCTACCTGGCTCATGTGGGTCTGGCTTTGGTTCATGTCCCTTTGCTATAGGTGCTTTCCTACTGCAGGACCTCTTTTCAGGAACTCTGACCATCCACAGACCCTACCACAGAACCTTTCTTCAGGATCCAAGAACTTCTGTCACGTTCCCACATCAGGAATTTGGCCTATTGTTCTTGGAAGGTAGTTCCTGAACCGGAACAGGTTTAAACATTTCCTAAGGAATATGACAGATTGATCTGCTGGCCAGATTTGTTAACAAATTATAAACACGTCGCAGGCTGTATAAATGAAATGCTGTGCCCCATTCTGACACAATTTGCCCTGTATTTTTAATATAGCGGTGTTGATCCCCCAAATAACAAAGAACTACCAAAACGACTCATTCATCCTCATTTATTTGGAATTGACGGAGTAGTTTAGCGTGAAATCATGTAAGATGGTTAACTTGTCTTCTCTGCTTATTTAGCATAAAGGTCTCAGCTCCTGTTGTGCGATGGGAGAGTGACACTTGAAAGTGCCCAGGAACTGTACAAGTTCTCAGTTGTGATGGTGCAGGGAGTCGCTTTCTGGGCTTCTCTGAGAAATGGCTTTATAATGCTGTGATAGTAGTGCCCCATGTTTACAAATGAGGCCTCTCGTTCATCCGGGACACTTGCGCGCGCCTTCAGAGGGGTGCAGGTGCAGCGCTTGCCTCTTGCCGACACAGTCCCCCTCTTTCTCCGGCTTTTTTTTTTCTCCCTTCTCCACAAATCGCAGCACATGTAACGCCCGGTTAGCTAATGTTCCAAAAAGTTGGAGAAGGAGAACGTGCATAATCGAGACGCGTAACCGTCACTGGAACGAGCACCGTGAAGCTGTCAGCCTATAGAACTTCAGAGGTCACCGGCGAGCATTCAAGGCGCTGGCATGACGTCAAATGTCAAATGTTGGCTCTGCAGTTTTCAGATTCAGAACTTCACACAGAACATGGCTATTTGGTTCAGCCACCAGAATACAGGGGTGGAAAGGTCCACGTTTACTGTGACCACCACAGGGAGGCCGCTGACTGAAGCAGAGGATTGTGGGAAAGCTGTGGGATCATGCACAGGTGGCTGAGCAGCCTACTGGCTCAACTGTGTCCCCTACTGAGGTAAAGCCGGTTTTACCTTAGAGTGACATTTTTGACGCTTTTTAGAAGCTGTTGTTTCGCTTGGGGTAGATGGCTGGTAAACATTTCAGAAAGAATATAGAGATCATAATCAAAGGATTCCTCTGGACAGCAGGCTGTGGGAAAAAATGCTGCAGGAAACAAGGGACAACAGACAGATGTGGCTGAGGGCCAGACGGGTGTGAAGGGGAGGGAGGGCCGGTGAATCTGCTCCCCGAAACCCACAAGCGGAAGGGAAACGGAAGCTCAGTAGGATAAGTTCATGCACTGGACGGATACTGGGGCACTGGGGACATCGTGCTGAATGTGGGGCTGTGGGGGATTATGGGGAGGACAACCTGAAATCGGTCACATGGCTTGGAGACAAATTCACCAGAGAAATAAAGTCTGCATGAGAAGAGTGAAAAATCGTAATCAGTTTCACGGAGACAGTATTGCTTGTGAGGGACCGTCCTAAAAGAAAGCTGGAAGGCTAATGAATGGTACAGTGGGTGGCCATCACGGGGATGCCAGGGGAGCTCCCCCACACCCCCCCGCGCACCAGGCCACGGGGCTCTCACCGGGCCTCGGGGCTCTCACCGGGCCTCGGGGCTCTCACCGGGCGCTCTTATGTCTTAGGGGGCCACCAGCTGCGAGTGTTTCGGGTGGATGGGGGGCGGCTAATGGGGAATGTAGGTGGCCCTTCATGCCAAGCTCCTCAGCCAGGTTCAAACAGTGCGTTGGGGCTGGGGGTGGGACATCTCCTACTTTCGAGGCCCAGCAGAGTCGGGGGGGGGGGGGGGGGGGTGTTCTTTTTGGAAAGAGAAAAAAAAGGTTTAGGTGGTGCACTGAAAAGGAAGAGAAACACCAGTAGATCCTGAACAGGAGGACCGGAGCTGTGTAGTGCTAAGGGAGGGTTTTACAGTAAGGACGGCTGCCCGGGGAATTGGGGCTCTGCTCCCTGACCCTGTCACTTACCTCTGTATGAGCTAGCCAGGGGCTGGCAGCATTTAATGTGCGTGTCCACATTCTGGCACCTTTGTCGGGACACATTTTGAAGGGAATTTCCCAGGAAAGACAGTAACTCCTGGAAAACAGATGTGCGTACTTCGCCAGAAAAGGTTTTTATTGAATAAAACCTGCTTTGCATATGACAAAATCCACCTGCTATCAGTTTCCATCAGCTGTGAAGTCATGTTTCGGTCATTAACGGCACCGGCAAACGTGTGCAAATGTGCGGTCAAACTGACACCAAAAAAAAGAAATTATAAAAAAATTGCAAGTATCAATATTTTTGGTATTTCCTTATGTAAGTCGTTCTGGCTAAGGGCATCTGCCAAATGCTGTAAATGATGCACAATTAATGTATTTAATGCACAAACAAAAAGCTAACATCGCCATTTTAGTACACAGAAGACGTATTTGTTTGTACAACCTTCGGATTCAATTATCACTTATTAATTATGGCTAGGCTAATTTTGGCACTTATGTGTGATGAATTATCAGGGATCACTGAATTATGTACTGGGCATGTCTTACATATTGACTAGGTCACCCTGTTCAGTCCTGCAACTCGAGCAGAAGGCGGTCAGTTTGTTTAGCAACCTTAAGTTTAAGCACGCTAATGGGTATGCAGAGAGATTGTGATTGTGCTCACCGGATGACTGGCCCCGCCCACCGGTAAGAATAGTGGGTGAGGTCACAGGGTAGATTCCAAAGGCAGCACACAGAGGTCAAGGGCTAATGACCTGCAGGGGCCATGCTTAGAGAACAGAGCTGGCTGAAACAGGAAGTGGCCGCTGCTTTAAAGGCTGCCTATAAAGGCTCTTGTTAGGACTAAGTGGAACTGACTCATGGTTCACTCACGATGGAAAGCATCTGTATGTTTAACCCTCTTTTGGCCTTGTGTTATTGGCAGTGATGCCAGCACAGCCACTTATGGCAGAAATTAAATGCTTTTATGGTGCAAGGCAATTGCAGGTGGTTATACTCCAATGCTTGTATGAATGACATCTCAGATTCAAATAGTTTTGTTCTGCTAGATAAGCTGACCCAGATTGTTATGTTTCTACTCAGCCACTTGTCAAAATGTAGTAAAGATGAAGAGGGGTATTAATTTCTGTGGTTTAAGGAATTATACCTCCTAAAATGCACGGTGGTCTGAGTGCCCTCCCCTGCTTTCAATCTTCTTTACAAGTAACTGTAAATGTGTGCAATTCCACTCTACGTGTAGCGCACTTGAACGCCACGAACGGCAGATGAATTAAATCACCGCAGCCGTGACCACACCGGCTTTGCAGAAACACGCTCACTACAGTTGTTTGGAGGCTGCGTGTATAAACGACTAAAAAGCCGGACGCGCGGAGCGCAGCTGTCGCTGTCTAGTAAACAGGTCCGCCAGCCGCGGCGTTGGACCGCCAGGGCTGGGGAGGAGGTGGAAGACGGATGACCGGAGCCTCGACCCCGGCGTACCACCTGCGAAGCCCAGGACAGAATGAGCAGGATGAGTCCGTAACAGGATGTCATTCAGATTCAAGGGTAAATATTTAGTTAAGGAAACCCGATCGTGTCGACGCCCGCATGCTTTACAAAGATAAGTGGATTCTGGTGATGTGTTCCTGTTTAGTCTGAGTCTCCAAAAGCAGCCACCACCGCCAACGACGCTTGACAGGCAACCAAGAGGGGGCATCACCAAAGGATCGGGACGCGAAACTTAAGGCACGGCGACACGGGATGATGAAAAGCGAGATCCAGATACACCGGTGCGAGCGCGATCGGGGATATTTATGGTCACCTGGAGGCTCCTGCGACATAACCGCACGGACGTAATGGGGCGTCAGGTGGCATGGGGGCAGAAGAAAGTGCACTTAGGACCACGGGGCTGCAGGTCCCCGCTCATAAGAGCCTCAGTGAAACCGTATACTACAGTAAAGCTAAGTAACGGCATCACCCACGAAAATAAATCAAAATGCTGAGGATGCGAAGGGGGAAGCGGCGTGCACTGCAGCTCCTGGAACTAAATCGTTACACTCATAACAACAGTGGTACGGCAACTAAAAAAAGGTTTAAGAGGAGAAAGACATTTGCTCCACTAACAATAGACTTAAAACTGGTGTTTACACAAGAGGGACACGTGCGTATGAGATAAAGAAAGACAGTGGGTAGTGAACAGGTGTACAGATATATAGGGACGCAGAAAACCCAAGTATTACCCCAAATTAAATCAACTTTAGCAAAACAAAGCAAGACAAATGGGTTAATGCACTACGTAGCTGCTTACAATTCCCTCTCGTTTATTTATGTAATTAATTGCATTCTGTTTGATATGGCATGTTACTGCATGTTGTTTGTTATAATCGGTGCAGGTATAACTACACAAAGATTGACCCCTGCAGCAGGATATGCAGCGCGAAGATGGGTGGCTGGGTGATTTACGCTCGGTGTCGCCGTGTGAGCCGGCTTTCATCTTTCCAAGTCGTTAATTATAGACTCTATTCTGGGACAGCGATGGGGGAACAATGCGAGAGACGCTACAAAGGAGCGCGCCCCCTTTAATTAGCTCTTTAAGAGTTATGGACTGATGCCGGCCTTAGAAGTTGGTGAAATGTTTTGCGGTAATCCGAGGCGAAATATTAGACTACTGTATCTGAATATGATTATTGTCTGCACATAAAATGCGAAGCAACTATCTGCAAATCGCCCCCCCCACACACACACGTTTTCCTAGTTGAAACAAAGTTTCTGTTTCTTACCGTTCATTTTAACATATACATACCTTCTCTGATAGAGGGCAGCCCCCGACGGCTCTTTGTTAAGCTGCGTCCCGGACTGGTATTTGTACAGTCCCGTTCCCCACGTCCCCAGAACGCCTGAAGTGAACCACAGCACCAGCGCAATCCAGCGGGAACTTTTCCGGCACACCGCCGGCACCAAGTCCCCCAGAAGCGCTCCCATCGCCGCGGAGGTAGCGGCAGGAGAAAAAAAATGTATATCCGAAAAAGTGTCCCTCTGGAAAAAGTGGATAAGATTAGGAGGAGTAAGATTCAAGATTTCCAGTTCATTGAGCCGACCAGCATCGCACTTGCCAATAAAATAATAGGCTAATTAAATAATAACACTAATAAAAATAAACGCTAATACAGTGTAACAGCCAGATCAAAGTCTGTCACCGCTGTCACAACTTAAGTAAGATCAGACACTGGTTTTACTTGAGTGATAAAAGACAGGCAGTAGCAGCCTCTGACATGAAACTCCAGTTCCTACTGATCTGCACAGCAGCACTTTCATTTGTCCGGTCTGCGGATGGTGGTCTGGTTCGCACAATGACCGAGCGACCGATCCCCCAGCCCTGCCTCGCCTTGCGATCGTCCCCTCCTCTCCTCTCCTCTCCTCTCCCTGCCTATTCCAAGCAGACTCTCACAATAGGTGAGAGGCTTGTTACGCAGTCTCACCGAGGCATTAAAACGCGCAACCCCTCGCTTTTGTTACCCTCCCCATTCTCCGTCTCACCCTTTCGCCAAGGACAGGGCACACTAAAATTACAGCTTCGGATCCTTGGTTTTTATCGCTCGTCATTGTTAACACTAAACTGGCCGGGAATCCTGCCGGCTCTCTGTCTGATCACCTTAATTGTTGGCGTTACTGTCATTTCGTATAGGGGGAAAGGGGTTCGCTACACCAATTGACCTTGAAATAAAAGTTTTCAAATGCGGCTGTTAAATGGAGGAACGCTTAATCGTAAAACGGGTAATAAAAGTCGCGCATTATTGACTTAAACCAAAGCTCTTCTTATTTTATAGGCTACTCGTGGCCACGGTTTTGTTTCTGGAAGCACTGTCTGTGTCTAAAATAATATATTTAGTGCTGGCGCCTGGACACTTTCATCGGAAGCGATTCAGGAAAGCGAGCGATCTCAGTCCCTGCAGCTCATTCCAGTTCCCTGATTGCAGCCCGTGCTGGTGCGCGATCGCTTCGTGGGCCCCTTGGTCGGGGCTCCGTGCTACTCCTGCGGCCCAGGTGAGCGTTCGCATCGGCACGGTCCCCATAACTGCTGGCCACTCGGGGGCGCAACGCTTCCGAGCACAGCTGAATGCGCTCCAGGCGAAACAGCCGGGGAACCGTAAAACAGACGCATGTGGGTAAAGTAGATATTAAGTTATATCACCGAACCAAGATGTGCTATTCAAACTCAGCTTTTCAAAGTAATTATTCCTAATTTAAAGGTAAGTATAATTCATCTGCAAAAGCCGTGTGATGAATGAGGCTCAGCGAACATGTTTAAGGTCTGTAACTTTGAGGACAGTTAGAAAAATTGTTTCTCCGACTTAGTGGAAAATAAGTAAATAGGACAGGTAATTAAGGTGACACCAGGCAGGTCCCTAGCTGTAACAGATAGGTGGCTGTGGCACCTGTAAGGGGCTCTTATGCAAAATAAGTTTCCACATTAGTCAAGGGTCTGATCCAAATTGGCACAGAAATGGATGAAAGACGCAATATTAGCATTTTTGCATTGCATGCATGACAGCTGACCAGTTAAAAAAACACATTAGTTTGGTACAGTCAGCTCTCAGTGCAAAGCCAGGGCCCAGCCACCTACTTGAGCTTGATCGAGGCCAACGGAAACGGCTGTGAGTGGAGCTGGATAGGAAAGTGGCACGGTCATTTGTATTTTTTTTGGGGCACCCCCCCTCCCCAAGCTTCACTGCACCGCCATGCGACCAGTGCCAAGCAGGAACTGGGAGTTTAGGGTTAACGTAAATCCCTCCAATCTTGCGCAGCTGAAAATAATCTTCATCTCCGAGGGGGAGGGCGGGGGAGGTTGCATTCGTTTTAGAGTTTCTGGCCGCTTGTAGTTCTTTTCTTTCTTCGCAGTCGAACACATGTAACCCAATTTTCCTTCGATTGAGATGCATTTATGCAGTCTGACGCCCCTTTAAGAAATCTGCTGTGCAGTCATAAAAATACCCAAGATCCTCTTCTGCGTTCCCCATTGATGAGTTCTGGGTGCATCCTCTGCAGGCCATCCCGTGCGCCGGCTCTTTTTGAGGCCTAATTCGGGGCTACCGCGCGGGAATGTTATCTGCCGATTTGCGAAGCTCGCGAGTAAGCAGTTTACAAGAGACGAGGTGCGGTAACCGCAACCCTGGCTGACTTCCTTGGCATTTATTGCAGCAGTGTTAACGAAGCAAGACAGTTAACTAAAGCATTTACAGCCACTCAGACTTGTGAGGCTATTTATGCACCTCAGTAGTATGTGAAGGGAGAACAATGGCAGATATTAATGCTTATCTTTGGCCCAGGTCTGCTCGCTCCAAGTCTGTTTCACTGCAATCCCTGACGCCTATGAAATCATCATGCCTGAAGAATGCCTCTGAATTACGTTAAACTCGGGAAAATTTAATGCGAGGCATGCATTTATAGAGTAAAAAAAACTTTATAATATTAAATGAAATGTAGTGTATCGTTGAAGTAAACATATGGGGATTGAATCTGAAATATCTAACCTAAAGAATATATTACATGTCCATGTGCATGGAATATATATAAAAAGAGCGTGCAGTCTGAATGGAATTTCCTATGACTGAGCCTCAACCCCAAAATAGTCCCAAGTGTATTAGCTCTATATAGGGGAGGAAATGGATGAAGAAGAAATATTACCTGGAGAAGCAAGGTAAGGATTTTCCCAAAATTAATACAAAGCAGACTTCTTTGCCTAAACCCACACCCCCCACCCCACCTGACAAAGTGAGGTGACATATAGCTGCAGAGTTTAACATAACCATTGTCCCAAATATAATGGTAAATGTGACCTGGAGCCTGGCTTAATTCCTAATGCCAACCCTGAGCCTAACCCTAATACTAAACTAATGAAGCCAGTGCACTGAAACATCTACGATGCTAAAATAAGACTTTGCTACACCCTAACCTAACCCTGAAGGTTGCACTAACCTTATCCAGACTTATACCCGTAATCCTAGCCCACATACAACTGTAACCCTAATAACAGCCCCAATGCCAAACCAAAATCTAGCCATAATCACAATGGTAATATCCCAAACCCTAGCGGTAGCTGTAAAGCTAACCGTACTCCTAGGCCTAAGGCCAATGGCAAGTGTAATTCAGCTTTTGCAGCACACATTTTAGATTTAATATGTTAGTTATTAACATTATTCCCTGATGCTGTATTGTTAATCGATTACTAGAAAAACCACCTGCCAGCCAAGCAGAGCCCCACTTTTCCCTGACATCTTCAAATTCTCAGTCAGAGTTCACTGTCCCACTGTGCGTCAAGAGGCCAGCAGCTGGGCCATTGCTGAGAATATCAGAGGTGTCATGTTTGAATGACTACCGGCAGGGGTGTTATAATATCAAATTGTGCTACCAATCCAGGCCGATCCTATTACATTCCAAATTTTTAAGGGCCTCCTCAGTCAGGGACTCTTGGAATTGTCCTGACTTCCCCCACCTATACAGTGCCCCTGGCTACTGGTGGCATGAGCCTCACTGGCCATGAGTTGCATAGACAAACTGGTCACGGGGCCCATCAGTGGCACTGTCCCAGATTCTCTGGATGGCACTGTCTGTCTGACTGTCCTTCACACTACCCCTGAACATCAGTACAAGAGGAACACAATCTATAATGTTATTTGCTGATGTCAGTTCAGATTTTAACACCATCCTGCCAACAGGATGGTGGAATACCTCAGGAAACGAGGCTTCAGCAGCAGGGGGTGCAGCCGGGCCCTGAGCTTCCTGGCAGACAGACCCCAGGTGGTGAAAACTCTTCCCCAGTGCTCATCAGCACGGTTACTCCTCAAGGCCGCTATACCTGAGCCCAGAGTCGGGGACTCCTCAAGGCCGCTATACCTGAGCCCAGAGTCGGGGACTCCTCGAGGCCGCTATACCTGAGCCCAGAGTCGGGGACTCCTCGAGGCCGCTACCTGAGCCCAGAATCGGGGACTCCTCGAGCCTGCTACCTGAGCCCAGAGTTGGGGACTCCTTGAGGCCGCTATACCTGAGCCCAGAGTCGGGGACACCTCGAGGCCGCTACCTGAGCCAAGAGTCGGGGACTCCTCGAGGCCGCTACCTGAGCCCAGAGTCGGGGACTCCCTCTCTATCCACAACTCTAAGAAACTACATGATCGAGTTTACAAATGACTCCACAGAAATGGGTGTCATCAGCAATAATGAATGTGCTCACAGGAGTGGGGGGGGGGCAGAGCTACTGGCTGGGAGCCAAGCAGGTAACAGTCTCTCCCCATAAGCCATCTTCATCATCAATAGCCCAACCGCAATATTACTCGCACTGTGTGTGAGTTGTAATGTGTTATTTACTCCACAGTTGGATGTCTGTTAGCTATTCATTTGTATACTGTAATTCTTTGTACTCCGTGTGGTTGAACAAATGAGAATTCTGTTGCAGATGGCCAATAAATCATCTTGAATCTATTGTATTGTTCCAGTTCCTAGGAAAATATTTCTATTTAAATTCTTAACTGACTTTATGCATGTTTCAGGTTTTTTCACTAACCCTAACACTAGCCAAAGCTGTAATTCCAACCCCAAGCCTAGCCATGATGCCAATGTTAACATTTTCCATATT
>JAODKM010000039.1:36303031-36316753 GCA_026780845.1 Petrocephalus sullivani
TATTGTTCCAGTTCCTAGGAAAATATTTCTATTTAAATTCTTAACTGACTTTATGCATGTTTCAGGTTTTTTCACTATAATGGTATCGCTAACCCTAACACTAGCCAAAGCTGTAATTCCAACCCCAAGCCTAGCCATGATGCCAATGTTAACATTTTCCATATTCCTAACTGAAACCCTAACCCTAACCCCAACCCTAGCGCAAACCTTAAGTCTAGCCCTAGATGTAATGCCAGCACAAAGCGTCAACAGCCATAAAGGCAAAAGTAGTTTAGCAGAATGATCTGTCTTTAGAAATTAAAAATAGCAAGGGCTGGGGTTAGAAGGGATCGGGATGGCTTTGACATCAGAGTGGCCGGGGAAAGCTGTCCTTCCTAGGTATGGCTGCCTTGATTGGACTGCTGCTATTTTGCTGCCACCTATGGGCCAGGAAGTATGCTTAGGGAAGATGAAGCAACGTTGTTGAGATGTTGAGTCATTGGATGTTTTAGTGCAGACATTTGGGTTAATACCTTTTTCAGTGGATAAGCCTAAGTGTACTTTACCCACTACTATGCCTGTCACAGCACTGGAATTCAAAGGTCCCTTTGGCACATAAACAGGAATGTCTACCCCAGTGCTGCTCAAGCCATCAGGCAGGCCCGGAGTAGCCCGTCGGGAGCCTTGGGAGTATTCGCCGTGGGCCTCTTAGCTGTTGTGCCAGTCAGAAACAAAACAATGTGACAGTTTAAAACTGAGTTAGTTGGCAACAAAATAATTTTACAACTTCTACAACAATGCTTCAGAATGTTAACCAGCCAGTTTTCTCATGCACAGACACAAAAGACCATGGCTGCTCTGCATGGAGAAGTATGCAGATATGTGGCTCGTGCATCAGTGTGACCGCTTGGCATTTAGAACATAGTGAGCACAGTCGCAGAGGTGCCACCATGAATCACTTGCTATTGCTAATCACTGGAAGTATCACAAATGATAGAAAGTGACCAGGCGGGACTGAAAAATTCAGACTGCTTGAACAGTTCAATATGCTATTTTTTATTTTCCTCTTGAAATGTCAGCAATAAAATTATAAGAAGAATAAGACTTGAACTGTGGCATCACTTATTAGAGTTCCCCCAGAAGGAAGACAAAACAGGTTCTTCTTGGGCACAAAACTCCCGGGCTGAAAATTAGTACCACCTGAATATTTTCCAATTTTTTTTAAATCACTACTGAATGAATGAACTGATAATCAAAAAGTAACTATGCTAGTTTAATTTCTTCTTATTATATGTGATAGTACATATTATATCCACAAACCTCCACAAAAAGTTGCATTTAATATCCAAAACCTGTACATTTAGAAAAATGTGAAAAATGTGTTTCCACACATATTAGGAAAGCCTGCAATTTAAGTGAAGTGTGGATAAATTAACATTATTACTTACCAGGATACTGATACAGGGTCAGAGAGACAGACAATACAGACTATCCTCATTCAGCGCTGACTCCTGCCACCAAAAAGATGAGACAATGGGTGGCGGGAGTCTCAGCATTAAAGCATGGACAGATGATCAGGCAGGCAGGCCGACAGACACTATAAACAGAGGCATAATCAGTCAGACAGACTGAAAGTCTTTCAGTGCCCATTAAGGCAACGACAGATGGAATGACAGACAGATCCTCAGTCGGCATTAAGGCATAGACAGACACCCTGCAGCACCCAGTGAGAGATGTGCTTCGGGGTAAAGAGGTCTGCCTCAAACACCAGGCCTACCCCCATGGCATTCCTCCTCATAGAGGTGGTGTACACAGGGGTCCGCAGCGTGTTCTGCACAGGAAATACACACACTCTGTATAAAGGACAAGGCACTCTAAAAAGTATTAAAAAAGGTTACGCAAAGCTTTGCTGTCCCGCAAGGCAGCAAAACCAGTAGTGTGCAAGACATTAGACGCATATAAAGTTCATTAAAATGATCAAAGTTAATACTACTAGGTTTAGTACTGACAAAGAGAGGACAGTAATCTGGGGCTAGCGTATAGCACTCTGGGTTAGGACTTGTAACTGTCTGCTAAATAGGGTGCTCACATTAAGAGAAAGATGACACACTGCCCCCTACCTGTAGCTTGAGGCGGTGCGCTTCAATGGGGATGACTTTGAGAATAGGCAATTGGATCATAAGTGCTTTAGGCTTGCTACGCACCAGACACGCGTTTTCCACATCCCAGTCAGCACCTTCCAAGTACAGGCCTGACACAAAACAGCCTGGGAGATAATGGGGCAGGGCTGTCAATCTACTCCTAACCGCACAAGGCACTAAAACCACAGATATGGGTGTGTAAAAGTGTCTCGAATATTAGGATAGATATGTGTATATACGTTTTTTATATTACACACTAAAACATCACTTCTGATCCTAAAGTTTGTGTGTTGTGGAAACCAAATATTTCCATTTCCAGATGAGAAAACGTGGAACCATAATTTTTACGCAGTAAGCTCACCCTGCCCCGGGCGCTCGTTGACTTCCTCATCAGATCTGTACTGGGTCACCTGCGTGTAGAGTGTGGAGCGGTCCAGGGGCCAGCCATTTCTGCGGCAGGTGGCCTGAACCAGAGCTGTGAGGTATGACTCCGGGATGTGCAGTCCGGACAGCCACATCACTCTGGGCTCTCCGTCCTCGATCTGTGTGACCACACCCAGACAGAGACACACACAGACACCGTGAAGATGGTCTACACAGCACAGCTGTTGTTCTTTAAGTGGACTTTATACTACTAGATGCTGAAGTCTCTGGAGTGGTGGAGACTCACCCATGAGCTGTACTGATCAAACCTCCTTCGGAAGTGGAGCATCCAGTTTCCTAGGGCCTTGAGGGTATCAGGAGCCAGCCTTCTCCAGATGGAGGGGATCTGTCCATTAAAGAGGGCACGACCCACCTCATCCAGCTCGCTGCTCATGCCCACCTCACCAGCCAGGGCCTGGGGCGCGTGGGAGAACGCACAGGGAACAACACCGAAACAAATGAATGGGTTTAAATGGCCATTTAATCCAATCACGGGTCTCTCTTACGGCATGACCCTCATGACAGCTCTGGTGGCTGTAAACCAGCACATGCCCCTTTGACATGTTTGTTTCTGCTCTATGGGCTCTTGCAATGTGTAAAATGATAAGAGTCCTGCCAATAGCCCTGCAGGTGTCCGGCCTAAACACACCATCAGACTCTCACTTGATCACTTATACCCCACCGGCCAAACTCACCCTCTGCAGCTCAACCAGTGATCGGCCCATTCGCAACACCAGTCGGTTGAAGCGTTCCAGCTCCTGCAGCAGCACGACCGAGGTGGGAGACACGTCAGGGCCTAGGCCTTTGCGGATCACATCCAGGTCGAAGGCCTTGGGCAGCTTGTTCTGGATATCACGCGCCACCTGGCTGATGTACTCATCCCGGCTGATGCCCCCGCCAGTCTCACCTGGAGGGGGTTGATCATTGTAGGAGATATCAAAGCCTATATTCAATTCCAGTAACTGGTAAACAGAACACTTAATCAATTTCTTCTATCATAAATTCTTGGTGTGTGCTGAACAGATATGATTCCTTGGTGTAGTTTACAAGCCTTGGCGGTACACAGGATGCTGTTTAAGAAGGTGCTGGAGGAGTGTGGGTTGCATGGTTACCTGTCTGGGGTTGTAGTTCAATGAGGTGAGTCCACATGTCACGTGCAGACTGCGTGTAGTAGCCAATCTCAGCATTGGGGTGCAGCCCGAACACTTCTGGAGTATTGGCCAGTGGTAGGAGCTCAATCTCCTCTGGATGACACACAGCATCTTTCAGGCCCTGGCATGTGCTGAGACGCGCCTTCCAATATTTCTTTAC
This sequence comes from Petrocephalus sullivani, assembly GCA_026780845.1. Lineage (NCBI taxonomy): Eukaryota > Metazoa > Chordata > Actinopteri > Osteoglossiformes > Mormyridae > Petrocephalus > Petrocephalus sullivani. Next base: position 36,306,886 of record JAODKM010000039.1, read on the forward strand.
TTTGACTGGCATAGTTTATGCTTCACATAAGTTAAATAGTTAATAGATTCTGTATATTTTTGCACAACAACTAAATGTTGGACCACACCTCTGTTAAGCAATGGCTAAGGGTTGGTAAGGACTACATCAACTGGTAAAGACTGCAACACACCAACATAGGTCTCCTTGAACCCATCCGGTGGAATCCTGTAGTCCACCTCCTCGTTATGGAAGAAGTGAAAGGGCTGGAAGGTGTCAAAGATGAAGTCTCCGAAGTATTCATCCATGTAGACAGTGAGGATCCTCCGGTCGAAGCTGTCAATGGCCCGGCCGCCATACATCACCTGGGCATGGGGGGGCAGGTCATTGGGGGCACACACAGCTAACATCTCTTGGTGAAAGATTTATAGGTGTTTGAGAGGCAGATTGTGGTAGAATGAGGGAAGCATAGTGGGAATTTATGCTCCCCCCTGCATTCCATCTTCTAGAAGGCTACATAAACATCAATTAGCCAAGGACTGATCACCTAACCAATAGGCATGTTTTTTTTGTTTCGTACATCTCTCAGGCAGTTCAATGTGTGAAGAACTTTTAATTGGTTAGACTCACCTCCCCAATGAGGTACTTCAGGCTCCCCCATGGGATTCGGTCATCCCCTTGAGCTTGTGCTTTGGTCAAGTATGTGTCCAGGATTTCCATGCACACCTGAGAAACCAGGATTCACAACAGATCAGTGAACCCAGAAGGTCACATCCTCACCATTATTTGACCATTTTAACTGGACGTTCACTACAAAAGCTTTTGAAATCTTGTGGAGAACAGCAGAAAATTTGGTGAACCCACCTGGAAGTCTGATTCGTTGAAATCGTAGGGGACATTCCAGCCAATCTTGCCATACTTACGGCGCTCCTGCACCACGCCATGGAAGAAGGCCAGCACATACACTAGGCTACGGTAGGCTGGATGGGGGCACTTCATCAGAGTTTCATTGGAGATCTTAAAGTAGGTGGCCCTCATGTTCAGTTTTAGCCCATTGGGTGGCTCTGTAACCACCTGTGTTAGAGGAGAAGACCAGGCAACCACACTGATGTTTAATTCCCATCTGACTGAAAGAAAAGTGAATTACCAAGGGGGACCTATTGACAGAGCTTCCAGGCAGCTCATGAAGTTTCTTTCAGGCAATGGACCTGCTTTAGGATAACATGAAGAGTTTGTACCTTGAGGGACTTCTGCAGGATGCCAATAGGAAAGTCCTTGATAGGGTCAGTGGTGAGCCACAGTCGGAAGTCAGGGTGGGGCTTTGTGATCCTCTCCAGAGACTTTTCCAGCTCCTTTAGCCACTTCACCAACAGGTGGCAGTTCTGCAACATCAACCACTGTCCCCGAGACACAGCCATCTCCAGCAACTGCAGCGCCACCTGAGCGATACATGCAAACATATACCCACACTGAAATTTTAGAGCAGTCATTTCAGTGTCTTCAAAGCCTGTAGGGTCAGGTAAGGCCCACAATATTGTCATCTGAACCATACCCAATCAAAATCCTGCCCCATACCTTCTCCTGTCCCTGGCCCATAGCCAGGAATCTAAGTCGGCTATCCCCAAATCCTGACTTTTCGGCCAGCTTTATGAGATCACTGGCAGGGTCTGAGCCAGGGCTTAGGATGAAGATGATTGGGGAGTTTGGACTGCTCTGCTCAAAGATTGCCTCAAAACTTATCACTGGTGGTTGCACATACCTAGGGGGCCACAGAAGAGAGTGAAAATATGGAGGAAATTCAAACTTGGCTTTGAAGCAGGTAAATTATAAATTGAAACATCAAACATATTTAACGAGTGGATGAATAAGCATCTAACTGTTTATACTCACTTCTCTCCCATGGTAATCGTAACGTAGTCAGCAACGGCACGATAAACTCGATCCACACGGAAACAACGCAGCAACAGGAGTCTCTGGAAGGCGGTCAGCTTGTCTTGGTACATTGTTGGAAAAGGAGCTTGCTCCAGAGCGTCCAGGTCATACCACTGAAAAAAAAGAACAATTAAAGGAACATCATGATAGACCACAAGAAAAGAGGGAAACATATCAGCTGGCCAGACCCACCGATTTCCATTGATCTGTATGCTTCTCCACATCATCAGGCAAAGTGCCAAACTGAGCTGGGAAAAGCTCAGAGAGCCGAACAATGTCCTCCCAGCCCTGGTCTGACAGCCACAAGCATGGCTTCTTTCGCTTACTTTTCTCAAGGGACATGTTTCCTATTCAGGAATGGGACACAGGAAGATACATCAAGGAAAGCTGACAAGCTTGTAAAGAATAAAGTAAAGCTTTGGGTGTATTCTGAGCTGCTGTGCTCTCCTCAAGCAGTTTTCAGCACACCTTAGGTTTCTTCTACCCTGTTTTATTTCCTAGCAACCTTAATGTCCATGTAGTCCGGATAACCACATTCTGTGAGTGGGTCAGAGAGACCATGTGACATGTCGTGTGGTTCTTGAGAATGGTCACCCTTCAGAAAGAAGTCCAGCTCTTCCTCTGGTGCTCGGCCCTCGAGTTGCTCGATCTTGATGGTCATGTTGAACGAGAATAGAAGCTTATGTCTCTCAAACAGTCCTGGGTGGTGAGAAATGAGCAACAGTTAACGACATGGACCTCTAACCTGAAGGTTACCTGTTAAATTCCTGTTCAGCAAAATGTGCACTCATGCAATCAGTGGGCATTGCACAGTTTATGATACATGACAGATAAACACTGCCCATGTCCCCCCTCTTACCAGTACAGCCATAGTTGTAGATGTTGTGCGTGAGGGTATTCATGATGTTCATCAGCCTTTTGGGTAGTGAGGAGTCGGGCAGGGACTTGCGCAGAGAAAAGTCGAACACCTCCAGGAAGGAGGCCAGCGAGTACTGGTACATGCTGTTGACCAGGGCCATCTCCGCCAGCACAAAAAAGAGGATGGCTCCCCGCTTGGCCGCTGGCCGGTAGCCATCTCGTAGCTTGTCAATATCTGCTGAGGTAGTCTCTGCAAGCTTCAGTTTCTCAAACACCTGCCCGTTTGATAGATAGGTTAATAAAGGCTGTGGGGATTCCAATGGGTGAACTGAGTAAGCTCTCACTTGTTAGATTTACAGTATTATGCAACATTTCTTTTACGTGTCCATCGAAGCATCTAAATGGATGAAAGTGCTTCCCGTAATGTAATGCAGTTGCGACTCGGTTGCTCCAAACATTCAGGGCTGAGTGTTTGAATCCCACTCCCAGCTCGGTGTTTGTGGAGTTTCTATGTTCTCCCTGAGTGTCTGTTTGGGGTTCTTGCAAGTAATGTTTCAATGTTTCTAAATTGTCCATAGTGTTTGTGTGCTGTTCGAAAAAAAGAGGATGCACTTTGCAGAACAGGTTCTATTAACCGATGTGTCTGTGCATAAACCATATCATGCAAAGTGTGACCTCTTCCTTTGTTACTTGATTTACTTTTTTCTACGGCCCAGCACTCTGAAAGGTTAAAATGATGAGGAGTGAAGCCTCTTTTCTTGTATTTAATCATTTGTGTGCTCCTATCCCATTCAAGCCATTCCTCGCCTTAAACTTTCTCTAGGCTGCAACCTAACTATGATCCTGTACTGGATAAATGATTATGGAAGACGAATGTTTCCTTCTTCCCGTTCTCCAGGAAGATACTATCATTAAAATCTCAGACAGGCCCTTCTGTGCTCCTCACCTCATTAGCTTTAGCCTTGGTCTCCTCTAACATATGCACCAGCTCAATGTTGTCCAGCATGTTGCCTGTGGAGGTGGCCAACTCGCGCAACAATGAGTCCTCCAAGTCCTTCAGCAGATGCTTGTTTTCACTGGTCTCCTGGATCAGCCACTCCCTCTGCTCCTCCAGCTCCTTACGCTCAAAGCCCACGATCACACTCAGCAGCTGGTCCTCCAGCCCCTTCAGAGTGACTGATGAAGAAACACATACATTACTGGGTTCTGCTCTGATGGAGAAAACTATACATCAACTGAATCTATATTAAAATAATCGATTTCCTACCGGTGTAATTGATGACCATTGCCTTCCCAAAAACAGAAGGTGAATATTTGGGATTTGCCAACTTTGTGTTGAGGTAAAGTTTGAAGTTGGGGTCATAGTCCACCTCCTTGTCCCCAAGCACAATGACCTGCCGCCCCTGTGGCCCCTTAATGTTCTTCTCGAGGACATTGTCTATGACTGGGTCAATGTATTCATCTACATCCTGGAACAGGAAAGGAAAGCCATACTTGATGGCCATCTCGAGCTGCTTCAGGAAGTCTGGATCATTGAAAGAGGAGACCTATGAAAAAATGCACATATACCCACAGTTAGAAATGACCATGAATATTGCTGTAACACTGCTGTTTTTATAGATCCAAATCAGGTAAATAAGCAGGAAATTAAACTACTCACAAGAAGGAATAATTTGAATGAACTCAGATAATGTTTTGTAATGGGATCTAAAGCCAGGTGAGAAACAGAGATGGTTTTCATGAAGATGATTTAGGACCTTTAGGTTGTTCTTCTCCTCCTTCTTCTTGATCCACTTAAGTGCTTGCTGCTGGGGGTCGATGCACATTGGGAAGCGGCTGGCTCTGGTGGTCAGGATCCCATTCTGCACCGACAGCTCATCTGGGGGCAGCCCCTCCGAGCCCCACCTGAGAGAAAGTCATGCAGTTAGCAGCCCAGGCACAGGCATACACACACGTACCCCCCCTCCCCAACCATGTCTACCTCTGCCCACTAACCTGCTGATTTCCACCTCGTCGGTCAGCAGGCTCTCCACGCGGAAGGGCTGGCTGAGCGGGATGCCTCGCTCCTGCACATTCCGCTGCCAAACCTCATAGACCATCTCACTACGGAAGTCCCAGCTAAAGGCGCCCTCGTAGCTCAGGAAGGCAGCACAGATCAGGCAGTCACCCAGGAGCCGTACACGACGCTGCTTCAGTTCTTCCAAGTCATCCGTCCAGCTGGAAGGGCAGGGAGGAGGACCAGGACATTGAAACTCAGCGGCTGGCTCAGGAGGCCTGTCCTCGCTCAACATCACCACACCACCACATGACATGTGGCTGACACACAACATTCATAAGATCTGTTTTTTTGCAAGGAAAATGCTTTCTGCAAGCAGAAACTTACTTTAACCTGCTAAGAGCCTCCGGCTTGAGCCCTACTGAGGCCCTCTTGTGTACTTAATATGTAATGTTAGTTAGTATGACATCCTGTACTGTACTGCATGTGCTCCAGGTCTTGTGGGCTAGAAGGGGACCCCAGTATAAAGTCAGGAATCACCCTCCTGCTCACCGCTGGTTTTCGGAGCCCAGGCCTGAGATGAGCTTGTCTGCCGCGATCAGCCTCCTCTCCATGACCTCGGCCTCGTCCTGTAGCAGCTGCTTCTCCTCTCTGGCAGCCGTGTACTTCTCCCCCAGTGCCTGTAGCTCCCGCTGGATGGCGCTCAGCTCATTCTGGATCCGCTCCAGCTCTTGTTTGCTCTGGAAGAAATTCTTCTCCAGCCGTGCAACCTGCAGAAAGAAGGTCCGTGGGGCTGCTGTATTTTGTGGACTGGTCTGGTGGGTTCCCCCGAGGGCACATAGGATGATACTGACCTTATCTCGCTTAGGCTTGATCTCCTTGGCAACATCACAGTAGCCCATCACGGCCTCCACAAACTTCAGCATTCCTGAACCGGCCTTGCTGATGGCCTGCATCTCCTCAAAGCTGGTGTTGAGGGTCTTCAAGAAGCCTGACAGAGTCACATGGACATTCAGGTCATTATATTTACTGAATGATTGATGAAGATGAAGGATGCTGGTATGAAGACTTAAAAAGGTAATACAAGAAATTTACACACAGGGGTGCCCACACAAAAAAATCTGCACTATCGGTGCATGATCAGTGACATTCTATCGCTCATTTGCATGTCACATCAATGATATCATGTCACCATATGGGCCAATTAACCCTGTCGTAGTGGGTACCCTGATGCTACTTTGTGAGCTGGGCAGGCTGCCACTCAGAGGTACAAGACCGGAACAGTTTTCAGTTTTCAGCATAGATGAAGTACCTGACTGTACTGGACTATTCTACTTTGAGACTTTGCACTACCTGGCTTTCTTTTAACACTGGAGTCTAGTGGTAGGATACCAGTTATTCACTGCCAAGTAAATGGCACATATTAGCATAACAGAAGAAAACGGCACAAAGATGCAATACTAATAAAGATGCAATAATCACCTGTCCCTTGTTTTTGATACTATGCCAGAAACGGCAACGTGGAGATAACACAATTAAAACGAGCGTATGCAATGATTCAAGAGTAACTTTAGCAAAAGAAGGAATGGTTAAATGGCGAAGGGAAGAGGTACCTTTGACTGTCTTAACCTGACTGGAAGTGATAGAGTCACAGTCCATGTCCATTAGGGATCGCAGGAAGTTGGCCTCTGACATCATGCCCTTTGCTGTCTTCCAGCTGATCTCCTTATAGCCGCGCATCACCAAGATGCACTCGCACACGACCTGCACCTGCTTGGGCGGCTTCGCGAAGGACCTGCGGGGACCCGGGGGTGGGGGAGCGAACAGGGCGCTTTGTTTTAATCAAGTGTGTTCATCTGTCCATCTTCCATAATTGCTTCGGGAGGGTAACAGGGACTACTCGAGGGACACAGCAAGAGGAAGTGATGAACTGTCGTTGTTACCACACCTCAGCACACCACAACAAGATGTGTCCTCCGCATTTAACCTTGCAGTGGGCAGCTAAAGCAGGACTTTGCTCAGAGTACCTTTCAGGTCAGGGATTCAAACCAGTAACCTTTCGATCGCAAATGTGTGACCCTAACCATTAGGCCACCACTGCCCCAAGGACCACCCCCGAAGCAAATCCATCACTGGGCACGCACTCATACACACAATGACACAACAAGGGCACTTTAGAGAAACATACTGTACAGAGGCAAAGACAGGGTTCAAACCCCCAACCCTGGAATGTGCTTTTATCCGAATGGACTTCGATGATAATTCAACACTTATTCGTTTGTACAGCTGTATAGGCCTACACCCCTTTTCTGCAACCTGGCATGGATTATTACTCACTCTGCTGACTACATGCTGGCCTGGTTAGTTAACAGTTTTATTTTGCTCTTAGCGGTTTGTGATAATCTTCTTAATTAAAGTTTAAATACAGCTAAGCAAAAACAACAAGGAGCATTTCTTTATCAGGGCTATTTGCTAGTCCTTTTGTAAAACAGCGCAGGAATGCAGGAAACATGCAGCAGAGCACAGATGCCTCTGTCTGTTTCTAGTGGCAGAGGGAATGCTCAGATGAGGTGTTCCGCTTTCCTGCTTCTGGAGAATCGCACATTGTGCATAATGACTTCTGGCTGGAGCACAGAACAAGCTTTTTGGAGCGATTAACTTCAAATTCGCCTTAAATTACTAGCTCTTAACTGTTTTGTCTCAACTACAGACAGATGCCGGTTCACATGAATTATGAGCGGTGACTTGTGACCCAGTCCAGTAAAACAACAACACATTAAACCAATCAATAGTTAATTGACTTTGCTAGTTAGTGGGCCAAATGTTATGGCTGTGTTGTGCAGGTGGCTTAAGGCTGTAATCCAAGACTGAGTCTGGGTGTGTCTGCCCCAATGTCCACCTGATCTCTGTGACGTCGGACTTTTCCAGGTCCTGCAGAGCGACGCGGGCCGCCTCCAAAGCGGGTAGGGCCTCCGCCAATGAGCTCTCTGCATCTTTCTTCTCAACGGCGATGACCTTGTTCTGCTCCTCGATCTCCTTGGCTTTGTCCTCCGCCAGCTTCTTCTTCTCCTCCGCTGTGTTCATTGGCAGTTCCAGTATTTCAGGTCATTTATTTTGTCACTGATAGCTTAGCACACTTGTGTAACTTCATGATTGTTACGAACACTGTGAAGTACACCGTAACTTGCAAACATACCAAATGCAGCAGTCATTGCAAAAGCTGGATACATACAAATATAATAATATTTTCATAGAAAACACAGTCGTACTGTCTTCCATCTACTCTTCCAACCACTGACCCAGTTTTAGTTTAATCAATCCAGCTGAGTATCACAACTGAGCCATGAACCACATAGAAAAATAGATACGAGACTTATGCCAAAGCAGGTCTAGATAAGTGCCCAAAACCTCACAAAGGTCACTTTCCATCCCTAAAACAGCCTGCTTAGTAAACCTCTCTGCAGTCACGTTGCCAAAACTGAATTTCAAGAGGAGCTTCTACCCTCAGGCCACCAGGATTATAAACACCGGCACTTTTTTGTCAGATAAATCATATCTGTATTTGTAATTATTTCTTCCACAATCTCAGTTACTACTGAACCTGCGTTTCACTGCACTTTGCATCTGAAGACCACATATGTGATAAATAAAGTAATCCGGAATCCTGATAAGCTTGAGAAGTTTCTAGAAAGCCCCTTACCCACAGCAGTGTTGGTGGAGATCTCTTCCAGAAGCACTTCACAGGCGGAAGACTTCTGGGCCAGGACCATCTTCTGCTCGGCCAGTTTCATGTTAAGCTCGGCGAGTTGAATGCTCGCCTCCTTAAGCTTATCCAGTCCTCCTTCCAGGCGTCTGCACTGGGCTGGAAAAACAGTACATGGGAGATGTGGATACGCACCCCACATTCCACCATCCACTCCCAGCCACCAAAAAAGGGGTTCCACATACCCAGTATGTACTGGTCTTTGTCTTTCAACAGGCTGGTATAGGTGCTGATGAAGTCCAGGTAGTTCTTTGGGGTCACGTAGTTGCTGCGGCGCAGTTTTTGTAGGAATTTCTTGCTGTATTCCCCAACAGAGCCATGCACCATGCACACGTGGCCAATGACCGCCTCCACATGCATGCTGGGTATCATGGGGTTTTCACCTGCAGAACAGCAGGCAGATTTCTCAGGGTGCACATCTGACCAGCCCTTCTAAACTCGAGGGTAATGTAACAATTAATGACTGTATGGCTATTGTGGGAGTATCGATATGATACATAAAAAAGAATAGGACAGTGTTACTCAAAAAATGTAACCCTGACATACATTTTCAACAGTTTTCATCTAGTCATATCTCAATTAATGAATATGCTGAGAAAGGAAAAAGTGCAATACTTTCAGTGCAATTTATAGAGGTATAAAATTATCAGTACTCATGTCGGTTGAGAAAGTCTTCCTCGTTTATTTCCGGCATTAACTGCAAATGAAAGGCTGCAGATATAGAAATAATGACTCTGAAAAGGACCAGTTGGAGACTGCTGGGGGATTACCTAGGAAGGACTGGGCCACTGCTTGCAGGGCTTGGGGAGGCCAGGGCAAGAACCAGTCGATCCCGGTGTTATTCACCAAGCCTGAGACACAAACACGAGGTCAGTCTGGAGAGCCTCTGCTAAAAGCTGGCTGAACAAACAGGACACGTGGTCAGACAAAATGGAAAAAATGGAAGCACGGGGATAGGAAACCATGTTTTGCGTTGGTCCCGACTATTTTCTTAGTTAATGTACTATGTACATTTTCTTCCTTTCTTCTTTATTTAGAAAAATGAATCAGAAAACATGAGAAACAAAACTCACTAAAAGAATAATGAACAGCACAATAACAACAACAACAATATTATTATTATTATTATTATTATAGTTGTAGTAGCTTGACAATTCCACTATATTCCTTATGGTACAGTATTATTATATATATATTATTAATTATTATATATATTATATTATTAGTGATGTCAAACGATTAAAATTTTTAATCAGATTAATCACAGGGTTGTTGTGGATTAAGTTTGATTAATCGCGATTAAATATAATTTATTATTAAACTATATTAATCGCATTTCTTTAATTGCATGAGCAAACAGA
>JAODKM010000039.1:36316853-36328898 GCA_026780845.1 Petrocephalus sullivani
GTACAGTGGTAAATAATATAAATGAACATAAATAGAATATACGATAAATTAAATACTTTGAGCTACGTTAAAATAAAATAGCCTATATGAGTATCACGTACAGAGTAGGATACAACGTGCTGGCTCTTGAATGAACGTGAAGGCGGCGTGATGGCGCACTCGATATGCAAATTAGCACGTGTCGTCATCTAGCGACTTTCTGGGTACAGTTTAGCGAGTTCAGGTAAGAAATAGTTGGCAACGCTGCATTTAAGTGATTTTGAGTCATTCTGCGCTGCAGATGGGTTAATTGCGTTAAAATTTTTAATCAGATTAATCATGACGATGGATTAATCCGCGTTAACGCGCTAATTTTGACAGCCCTATATATTATTAAAGAAAATAACATTATATAACCTAAATGTACAGTATATGCACACATGCATATATTCAGGATTACACCTTATACCAGTCCATTCCCTAGAACAGTTTCCCAACCCAGTCCTTGGGGAACACCGGACAGTCCACCCTTGTACCAGGTATTCGGTGTTCCTGATTGGCTGGGAGCTGGGAGGGAGCAAAAACGTGGACTGTCCAGTATTGCCCAAGGACTGGGTTGGGAAACACTGCCCTATGCCCGAATGCACTATATGGTACCTGGGAAATTCCTGCAGCGTGTCCTCAATGTGTCCCCCACCGGGGACATGCCCAGGATGATGTGGAGATTGTTGGCGCTCTTGTTGACAAAATACTGCCAGATGTTCTCTTTGGATGGGCCGACACCCATCTTCAGGGCCTCGTCACGAAGCTGGCCCAGGACAGACTCTTTCTCCTCATCGGGGAACAGCGCAGGAACAATGCCTGCGACACCAAATGCCAAAGTCTGGGTACACTCACAAAAGGATCAGGAAAAATTTTACTTCTAAGGCTTATAAGAAACCCACTAACTAAAGCCATGTTCATATTGTGTGTTTGCTGTGCTCTGAGTTCAGTGTTTCTAATAATGTGTCCAGATGTCTTTTGACTGATTCCAGAGATTTGGCCTTGACTACAATGCGAGTTTGTTTCATACTGTTAACATTAATATAGAATTGATTCTGACATTCTGCCTGGGAATGTCAAAATGTCCTAAGAACACTGAAACTCAAACCAACACTTTAATGATGTAACAGGAATTATCACCAGAACTATGGAAAGCTGAGTTCTGAGAGTTACCTGAGGTGAGCATGTTGTTGATGAGCTCCAGGAAGCCTTCCTCTGCCACATGAGCGTCAGTGAAGAGGAACACCATCTTCTTGTTCTCAATTCCCAGCTTAAGGTACAATGTTCTAAGGTCTTCGCGGAAGTTGCTCTCACCATAACCTCGACTCAGCACAATTTCAAACACCTGGAAAAGCACCCTTTTAACCAGATAGACCACAAACCGGCAAGAGTATCAGGCAGTCAACAATGAGGAAACGAACAGGGACTGGACAGCAGTGCTTTGCTCACCTCACAGCCTGCAGTGAAGGCTGACAGCTTTGTGAGGGACTGCTTGCCAGAGCCTCCGACTCCCACCAGCAGAGCATGGCCACGGTTCATGCGGATGATGCGGTGCACACGGGTCAGGTGCTCCAGAGCGTCATCGAATAGAACCAGGTTCATCCGTGCTTTGGTCTCATTGTACTCCTCTAGGATCTCCTGCAGAAGCAGCAGTTGAGGGATATGTCGATGAAATTAAGAACTTTATCAGACAAGACGAGAGTCATAACTATGTGTAAATGCTCATAACTATGTGTAAATGCAAACAAGGTTTATTAATGTATTTATTTTGATCTACAAGATGCAGTCTGGACGGCATGGTGGCTAAGTGGATAGCCTTGGATTGGCATCCCATCCAGGGTATACCCCAGCCTTGTTCACTGTGCTGCATACCTTTACCCCAAACTGGATAAAGAGTAGGAAAGGGGGAAGAATAGAAGATTTTAGAGTCTAAAGACACCTGAAACAAGGCTTTGGAGGCATCGTAGTCCTGGATATCCTCATATACTCGAAGCTCTGACTCGTTGAGGGCTGTCCTATAGTCTCCAAACAGAATGGGATCCCTCACAGCAAACTCAAGCTCTTCCTTGAAGTGCTCCTGTATCAGACTCTTAAGGTGGCCATGGACCTGGTAGAGAAACCATAATAGAGGTACAGGAACTGAAAACCATCCGCCCATTTTCAAAGTAGCTGGCTGAGCATTGAGCCAATGTGCTAGAGATCAAAAAGGAAGTATGGTAGGTCAAACGTACGAGTGCTTTGTCGGTCTCGTTGATTAGTCTGTCGTGGAACACCCGCAGGCACTCGTTCCTCCACACGCGCACAAACTGGGCGACACTCAAGAACCTGGCAGAGCAGACAAGGGGGGGTCACACCTAATGTGTGGTGTGACATTGGCAGGCGGCGAGACGGATTATGGAAGCAGACGCTTGGGTTACCGCTCAGAATTAGTCAGAGTCAAGCCGTTGTACACCCTGGACAGGTCCCTGAGGTTGAAGATGTAGTGGAACTTAGAGGGTGTTGGGGGCAGGTCCTTAATGATGTTCTTGTACAGCTCCAAAGTGCAAAATGTCAACTTGTCACATATCTGTTGTATGCAATCCTCGAACGCCTGTGGAGAAACCGAGCAGATGCTTCTTTTTGGCCTCTATACATAATTCCCTCAATACTACACAATAGGCAGTGTACCAGACTAGCCATTACAGACGAGGGCTTGTACGCAACAGCTAGAGCTAAAATCTCGGGAGAGGCCTTGAAATGCTTTAGTAAATTAAGTTTATTCTCTTAAAAAAAATTACACAGCACTTTGGACAAGAGCTCTCAGATGTGCTTCTTAAACTAGTAACTATGACAAGCAAAAATGAATTTGTATGGTGAGAAAAAAATACTGCTGCGTTGTAATGTTTCTGGCCCATAACCTTGGTGTGGCCCCTAAGGACAGAGGCATAAATCAGGTGCAAGGCCTCCTCTTCGGGGAAGGAGACATTGAAGACACTGAAGAGCGAGAGGAAGCGTGGGTCCACCTCGTTGCGGCCTCCCCCGGCCTTCCCCATGGCAGCGATGAAGCCCAGGTCCTTCAGAACCTTATAGTTCAGCTCTTTGCTCCGGTCATACATGCCGCCGCGGTCCAGTAATAGTTTGAGCAGGGCGATGGGCTGCTGAGTGCCGTACTCATCCACCTGAGGGGGCACACAGCCGTGCTTAGGATGCAGGAGAGGGACGGAAGCGGAGGCAAATGACAAAAGGAAGAATGGTGGGTGAGGAGAGCTCACCCTCGGCATGTTGAGGTCATCTATAAAGACCAGGAGTCTCTTTCCCATAGGAGGTCCATATGTTTCCTTGGTTCTCTTCTCCACATTGGCCTCCAGGTTCCTTTGTAGGTCCATAGATGTTGTCCGTGAGGAGAAATTGATCATTAATATCATCTGAAAATTGAATAAATAAGGAATACATTATGATATAGGAAGGTCTCGCTGGTAACTGTAACAGTCTACTTATAAATACTCATGCTGAGTAGGCTGTAACAGTCTTCTCATAACTACTACTACCATTATTATTATTATTATCCATTCATACATCCATTATTATTATTATTATTATTAGTAGTAGTAGTAGTAGTGTTAATTGTAATAATAATAATAATAATGATACTGTGCTGTTCATTAGTGCTTTAGTGAGTTTTGCTTGTTCTGTTTTGTGATGCATTTTTCTAAAGAAAGAAAAAAAATTTGATCACAAACATGATCCCCACAGTCACCACTTTTAACAAGCAGTCCACTTACAGCTGTGTCTGTGTTCAGGTTCTTTAGGAAATTCTGTGTTGTGGCTGTTTTAGAGGTGCCAGACTCCCCCACCAGTACCATAGGGCGTTTCATCTTCACCATTTGTTCCAGCAGCCAGCTGAGCCGTGTGGTGTCCACCGTGGGCACTGAAGGGAGGGGCAGACGGCATATTTTATGCACTTGAAGACAAACAGTTCTAGCTGTTGGGCCTGTGGAACCCAATTTAATCTTTTACGCCGAAGTTGTCTAAGACAGCATTATTAGCTAATCTGAAACACCTGAAGAAAGTAATCAAGAAGACTGGCTATTAGAAGAATCAGACTGGATTCATGGGTAGCAGTGGCAGTGGCAGAGAAGAGGTTGCTGGAAAAAGTCCATAGTGACCACCCAGCCATCGACTGAACCATCCATCCATCCAACCATCATCATTATTCAAGGACGTACTACCACAAATGGAGTTTATCCGGTGATAGGTTTAGGTCAGAAAAAAATGATGTCATTAGACAAGTGGCATACTCCTATCAGCCAAGTGGAGGACTCGGCTTTTACTTTCACTCATACATTTTTATGAACATATCTTCTTATGCTTTACCAAGAATGTCGATAAATTTGACTTCAGTGCTGTGGATGTATTTGGGAACCATGGAGCTCCAGGGAACCCACTTATTTATGGCTCCATCAAAGTGAAAGTCGAACAAGGTCGGCAAGGAGCCTGAAAAGAAATTTAGATAAGAAACTATTAGGGTAAACGAAAAGCTTCAGAATGCTCTGAAGGGTTTCTTGTTTTGCATGTGGCCTGACCTGGCAGTTCCCCAGGACCTGCCAGCTCCTGGTCGTTGCTGGTCACCATACAGCAGGACAGCTTCTTAACAAGTGCTTCAAACTTAAGTTTCCCGGAGTCGAGCAGAGTTCCCCCCAGTGAGCAGCACAGTGCCTCCAGGAAGTAACATTCCAGCACATTGGCCTGCAGGCCCTCTGTCTCCAGCAGGGCATCCAGCATGAGGGATAGCTGCACCACCTGCAGATGAAGGATCACACTAAACACCACTGTAACAGTAAGATCACATGAGCAACACCAGCATTCTGCTTCCACCGTTCGAAGGTAGAGTGTTTTACTGTGCGTTTACATATACAATGACTTTACAGTGACAGATCGTTGGGCAATTTTCTACCCACCATGTTTAAGTCGGTCTGTGGAACAATGGTCTTGAGTTTCTCTGCCTGCCTGCCATCCACAATTCCACTTACAATCATGTCAATAAGGCTGGGCACATACTTTTCAAACAGGCTGTTTAGATCTGCTTGTTCCTTGGATAGTAAAATAAGGAACAAAATAAAAAAGTGCTATGGTAAGACTGCACAGCCATTACAAAACAAATGACAAAGTAATGAACTATGAATAATTTAATACATTCTTGAACTATACTTTGAAAGATCAGGGGCCGGCTGCACAAAACGCCTTACGTTTTCCCCTTATGGCACTTAAGGTTTAATTTCTCCTCAGCTGAGGGATTTATTTAAGTTAAGGAAGACCCTTAAGGGATTTACTGCATTATTTCTGCCTTGGAAAATTCAATCAATAACCAATATACTTCTGTTGCTGTCTTCTAATCTGTAGTGGCAGTGAAACAGTGTTTTTTGCGGAATAACATTATATCATTTTTTTATTCTGTGAAAAATGAAAAATCCATCTGCTAGCGTGATTTAATAATTCATTATAAACGTGTTGCAGGCCATATAAATAAAATCATAAATTGACTATTAGTCATATTTATAATGCAAAATCAATTAATAACATTAATAGTATCTACTGGGCTCTCTCAATCGCATAACTTTCTTCTCGGGATGCGTTCATTTTTTTACTTTATTTCCATAAATTCGACTGTGTTGTGGTTACGATACAATCAGAGGTACCTTTGTTTTTGTTATTTTGGATGTTAAGGTGTTTTCTGCAACCGTTTAATGAATTTTAAGGAATTCCTGAAGTATAAAACCAAGAAAAGAAAAAAACCTTATATACTTAAGTGAATATTTTAATGAAACATTAAGAAATAAATTTAAGGGTGTTTTGTGCAACCCATTTTATCTTAAGGAAATCTTAACTCAACTTTAAGGAAAATCTTAACCTCAGATTTCCTTACCTTGAGGGGTCTGTTACTGACCCACTTCTGCCAGTAGGGAGTGTAACGTAGGTTTTTTGGATCCACAAACACCATCCCACAGCGAGAGACAGTGGCAGGGGAGGCATACTGAAGGTCTCCTACCTGTTAGGGATTTTATTTCCTATCAGAAATACTTATGTAAATCAAAGGTTGCATACTGACGGTCGTCTTTCCCATATTG
Organism: Petrocephalus sullivani; assembly: GCA_026780845.1. NCBI lineage: Eukaryota > Metazoa > Chordata > Actinopteri > Osteoglossiformes > Mormyridae > Petrocephalus > Petrocephalus sullivani. Next base: position 36,322,979 of record JAODKM010000039.1, read on the forward strand.
CTACTGATAAAAACAAATGGGTAAATGAGTCCTGGTAATAGCACTGTGGTTATAACATGCTGACACTTCTCTACATATTCTTACCTTAGACTGTCAACTGATTGCTTTCCTAACTGCTGTAGTGATGCCCTCACCCCCAGTTTGGGAAACAGAAGCCCCCCACCCCACTTCTACAGTACATGTCTACATGCCAGCACACCTCAAAGAGCAGAGCACAGTGGCTCTGCAGACGAATCCTCTCTCCATTGGCCAGGGTCAACAGCTTGTTGTCATCCATCACTGAGTTCATGTTCTCAACCCATAGGGCATCCACATCCCCGTCAAACAAGATGTACCTGCAGAACAGCACAGAGACTGGGTTATAGTACAAACCCCTCTATTTCACCACAAAGCACCGTCAATTTCAGGATACAAATTTGGGCATGTTCATGTGCTACAGGGCTTTCCTAAGTACAACATCCATTTCAGGATTCACTTTGCATTTAACTCCTTTAGCTCCTCTAACAATTACAGTATAAATAATTTGATTTCACATTTACCAAAGTTGACCTCATTGATTCGGTTTACCTCCTTTCCTTTTTGTCAGTTGGCTTATTGATATCTCGGAAAATGTTAGACAGGATACCATCAGTCCAATCCCTAGTGATGGGATCCAGGATTCCATATAGTTCAATGACACTCATGGCCTTGGGGTTCAGACAATACAGTTTGGTGAGCAAGCCCAACCTGAGCAAGGAATCAAAAAGTATAAGCTTTAGTATTCTCATACACCTTCAGTATAGATTAGCTTCACTGAAAAAGAAATCATGTTCTAGTGTTATAGTCAATTCTATGACATTGCAGCAGTGATTAGCTGGTGCAATAAGGTATCAACAAGCATTATAGTATGCTAGTGTTGAGTACCTGGTTTGGGCTTGGCAAAGGGTGCTGATGACCACAGACTTTCCCCCTCCAGTGGGCCCTACAACCATGGTGGTGTGCCTGGTCATCATTGTCTCATACATCTGCACGACCTTGTCCACCTGAAACCATGGGAGAAGTTAAGTTGCAAAAAGTCTGTGACCTCTCAAAAACAACACTATGCTCTTCTCCTGGATAATGACCCACAGACTTGGTGCAGCTGTTTCCATAAAAAGACCAGCAACTAAAAAGTGGGAGAAGGTACCAACTTTGGTCAGATGCAGTAAATGGAGACTGATGCTCCAGAGCAGCCAACTGGCAGGGCCAAGTGCCTTTAACAGGGAAGATGTACTCAGAGGTGTCAGGACATGGACTAGGATACCTGGTTAGGCAGTAAGATGTACTTGTTCTCCTGTAAAGTCTGCTCCACTGCATCATTGAAGCTTGGGTAGCGAACGCGAGGACAATCCAGCCCTGGGAACAGGTCTGAGATCAGACCCAGGAACAGGGGCACGTCCTCAAACACAAACTTGGGCAGGTTCATGTCCCGCAGGGCTCGCATAAGTACAACATCCTGCAGCAAACACACAGCTGCTGTGAGGTGGGGGCTCTACATGCACAATACACTGATCACAAAGGCATAAAATCAACATATCATCAATCAACATATTAAGGAATAAAGCTGTAGTACAATGGTCATTTTAAATGAGTTCAAGCGAGACCTCAGGGTTCCAACATGTATTACATTCTGCTATGATGTACACAATTATATCTGTCTTTAATTAAGATCCTTCTGCCAGATTAACCATATGAAGTTCTGACCATATTCAAAGGGTTCTAGCTTAGTCACTGTACAATAAGTTAGAGTATGTGGTCCATCAGTATAGCCCTGGGGTACTAAGCTGTGTGATGTTAGTACCTCACTGAGTTCGGGGGAGCCCCGTTTCAGCTCTCCTGCCATCACCAGCACTGACTTCAGAGCCCGCAGACCAAAATCATAGTGGAACTGCTTGGACAGCTGCTCTCGAGCCAACTTGTACAGCACCGTCATCTTCTTCGCTAGTACCTGTGTCACAGGCATGTGTTACTCTACATAAACCGATCTCATGGTCATTGTAACAGTTACAGAGGCATAAGAATTGAGTTCTATGTCTGGTAAGTGTCTTTACATCTGTGTAGATCCTTCACCTTGGCCAAGAGGAAGCCCTCTGAGAAGAGCATGATCTCGCAAATCTGCTGCAGGTCAGGAACAATGACTACCACGGGCCGAAACAGGGCCTTGACTGATTCCGGAAGCTCCGTGCGTCCCGCGTACCCCGGGTTCATGGTAATGAAGATCCCCATTCGATTATCCAAGGTGATTTCCTGGCCTTCAAACTGACAATACAACACAACAAAGTACCAAGTAAATCAAATGCCGGTTTATATAAAAGGTCTTTTCATTAATGTACTCAATAATTAAAAAAAAAAAAACGTTATCTATAAAATAAGGACATCATAATTGTCTAAACCAGCTCAGACGACTCATTATGACGCTCACATGGAATTTCTTCAGGTGCATTATAAGAGCGTTGCGGATGGTCTGGATTTGAGAGGAGATGACAGACAGAACGGAAGCATCTATCCGGTTGAACTCATCGAAGCAGCCCCAGGCCCCACACTGGGCCAAACCTGAGAAGATCTTCCCCACTGCCTGCAAAAAAACAAGAGTATCACATCTCTCATATCTGGCCAGCAGAGCCTTTAATTATTTCAAAAAGAGCTTCTGCTGAATGTGACTGCAGACTGACATACCATGTAGTCCATGCCTTCCCCACAGTTTGTGACTACACACAGTAAGCCCAAGGCTTTGGCCAAGTCTTTTGTGGATTCGGTCTTCCCAGTACCTGCAGGGCCAGCAGGAGCACCACCCAGGTACATGGACAAGGCCTGTTAAAAGAGAAAACAGCCACCTGCTGAGCAATATGCAATTGCTGACTAATTGTCCAAGTTTTGTAAGCCCTTAGACACTATGCAGAGAAGCCAGCCTCCCATAGGTAACAGCACCTGTGTGAGTGTGAGATATATCCTGTCAGTCAATGGGGTGATGACCAGGCGACCATTCAGCCCCATGTACTCATAGCCATAGGAAAAGGAGGCGCTACACTGGCGGACGAACAAGCTGTCAGGCTCCCGGTCCCAGTAGAAACGCAGCTGGCTCTCCCACTCGAACTCACAGGCATCCATAATGCTGACATGGGTGAGAACAGGAAGTCACTGGAACATCAACTGACTAAAAACATACCAGAAAATTACTTGGGACATTTTATTGGGCAGTTCACATGTAATATTCACATTATTTTAATTTTTAATTAGTTTATATAAAAACATATATTTAAATATTTAGCATCCATCCATTTACCATAATCACTGTGTGGAACCTGAGGCCTATACTAGGAAACGATGGTAACACCTCTGAGTGTGTGCCAGTCCATCTCAGGATGGACACATGCAAAGATCAAGAGGCATTTACAGCAGTGGCTCCCCAAGTCAGGGTCATGAGTTTAAAAAAGTCAGGGCGATACTGATTAGCCATTCGAGGTGGGTAGTGGTTGAGTCAAAAAATTCATGGGTGTATTAGACAGTTGCTGCAAATACTGGGGTAAGTTTAGGAGAGGTTTTGAAATGGCTAAGCTGACATGCTGTGACAGACCATAGTTACCACAGACCACAATACCACAGTTTTACACCAACATGATAGTCCTTTGAATGTCCTTTTCTTAGACCGACTAAAACTTGCACAGTACTGTATGTTAAATCATGCTACAGAGTAACCGATACAAGTAACCGATGTAAAAACGGAATAAAGACGGTACGTGTCGACATTTATTTAGGTACTCTTTGGTTTACTATTCTGGCTGAGATAGCATCCGAAAATATGAACGCATGTATTGTAATGTTTCTTTAGTGTTGTGCAGTACATAGTATCAAACAATGCTATGTCATCATTGATTCTTGGGATGTAAACTTCTGCTAATAAATCAAATGGCCTGTTGTTCATTTTTTTCAAGTAGTTCTGGTGCTCTTACCTTAATACAATTCTGAAAGTCATTTTTTTATGCAGAAAATGATTTATGATTAAATTAAATTCCGTTTGAAATACCACAAACCACACAAAATGTTTTAATGCTTATTACCATACTTTGGATCTACTTTCTCGGTGCTGACATGAATTAAAAATTCAGATCGCAACTAAACATGAGGGATGATCTCTGAGTGACCATCTTCAAAATTAACCCCAGGCGCCCACCCAACTCATTAGGTAAGTTTAACATTACTAAATTTATAGGCCTATATAAAATTGTTTATTTATGTTTCTTTCACAACTGTGTTATTTTGTTTTATCAAAGAAATGTCTTCATGCATGGATAGGCCTGTCAGAGTGTGTGTGTGTGCAAACATCCGCATGCTTCAAACACCAAGGGACTGTTATTTTGGGGGTTGTGGGCTAAATAGTTTGAGAACCCATGATTTAGAGTAAGGTTTCTCATAGTTTTGATGTTGGTGGACTGGTCTATGCTGTAGGAAAACCCCTAATTTAAAGATACCAGTAAAAATGCCTTGGGACTATGGGAACAAACCCAAGAACTCAGAAAAGGCACATATGGATGTTAGAAGAACATGCAAATTCTACACAAAGAGCCAAGGCAGGAAGTGAACCCACAACCATCAAGATGCAATAATGCAGAGCAACCAACTGAGATACCATACCATATAGAAAGAAATGTTTAGGAGAGGACCACCAACAGAGTCCATCTGTACCTGTCCCGGACCAAGCTATCCACAATGTCCCTGGCATGGACGTCGATGATCAGGACAGTGTTGATCTTACGGCGTTCATTCTTTTTCATGGGCTGCGTGATGCGCGTCACCAGCTCAGCGATCTGCTGATGCATCTTCTTAGCATAGTTCTTCAGTGCCTGCTTCTCGCCGTTCTTCATCCTGGTGAAGACATCCTCCACCTCCCAGGTCCACCACACCTGGCTGCCAGCCAGAACCACCATACCCTGATACAACAGCATCCAGTCCACCCTGTCAGCCAGGGGAGAGAAAACAGCAGAACATTTTATGGGAGTCAAGCGATTTCCTAATTCCTAAGTCCTACAACAATGAAAATGGAAGAATGGAAATGATTGATTTTCTTTTTTAACCAAATAAGCTAGTAAACTTCATTCCATTGTTTGGGGATGAAACAGTAAGTGTACTGAAGCCAACACGCGGAGTCTCATACCTGCTCCTGTCCTCACAATAGTGAAAGATGGCCTCCTTGGTGATGAGGCGGTTGGTCCTCCGCATCTCAAGCAGCACACTGAACATCCATTCCTCCACGCGGCCCTCAGCTGGCACTGGCTGCCGCAGGTTCATCACCTCTCCCTCTGCTGACACCATGGCTGCGGCCACCATCTCTCCCTTCCCCCCGGCTTCAAAGCGCAGTGACGCGATGTTGTCATACATCTGGGTTGTGTGAGATGAAAGGGTTAAACAGTTGGAAATTTACTTTAGCTTATTGAAAGGCTGTTAATTTGGGTTTCAAATTATTAGTACTTCAAATGAATGTTTTACTGAATTTAGCAAGTACAACTATCCACTGGAAACCAGTTTTGACAATTTCTGAAAACAGCTGTAATAACCATGAACAGTAACTCAAAATGTAAATGAAGGAAAATAGACTATAACTACATCACGGATACTCCTCTGGAACTTTGAAAGAAGCCAATAACATAGGGAAAGGGGTGTGTGATCTTTTTGAGGTCTATGATATAATTAGAAGAATACGTTTTACCCATAATGTAAAATGGTCAGTCCAAGCGGGTTGATCCAAATTCAGGTTTGGCTTCTAGTTCACTACTGAGGCAGCTAATATCAGTAATTAATTCTGTACTATAAGTAACGTCACTTTGACTCTCAGAACCTGAGGGGAAACACCCACATGCAGCAGCTCAGGTCAAAGCGGCCACCCCTGGACAGCCCCCCCCCCCCC
>JAODKM010000039.1:36328998-36353415 GCA_026780845.1 Petrocephalus sullivani
TACCTTAATCATGTGCTCCTGGACGCAGGCTGGGTCGCTGCTGCCCAGGATGCTGAGCAGCTCGTCGTCGGAGATGAAGAAGAAGCGCGGGAAGGCGTTGCGCTTGGAGCCCAGGTAGTCGTTGAGACTCTTCTGGCAGCGCTCCAGCCCCTCGCCCAGGCTCTGCAGCTCGGGCAGCCGGCTTGGCGCCAGGCAGCACTGCTTGATGGCTGGTTCCGTCAGTGTTTCTGCCATTATCTGATTAGGCCAGATGCACAGACAGGTATGCAGTTCCACAGAAATATTACAGGAAACCTGCAGTAGCTGCATTTCTGCTAAAAGGTGACACTTCCTATGAAGCCCATGTTCATAAAGCCTCATAACTCTTCTTACATTTCACTGTAACGCTTTCATAAAGTATACAAACAAAAGTATACATAAACATAGCTGTACAGTAAATATTTATAAAAAGGCATAGCACATTACAGCCATGTTCCTCATGCATATGAATGAACAATCTATGAAGGTCTCATCTATAATGCACTACAAATACCATCATAATGCTTTGTGCTATATTATGAAGGTGAGACCTTTATAGAGCATTGAAATGTACAAAACAAATGACTATAATGTTTTGCCTTTTAATACATAGTTATAGCTGGGTTTATTATACTTTATGAATGCATTATAATGCGTTATAAAAGTATGGGTAATGCAGTATAATGTTTCCTTTAAGTAAAGTGTTACCAAAGTGATTCAATGGGTAGGCCACTTTTTGTGGAAGGTCACTGGTTTGTGAGGGCTTCTGCTCCCTGATATGTGTCAGGTTCCTGTATTATGAGTATGCGTGATGTATTGCTATCCTGCCCAGGACCCCCAATGCCTCATGTCCCCTGATTTGTGGAATAAGCCCATTGCAGCCATGCATTGTATAAGTGAAATAAAAAATGGATGGATTTGAATAATGGTGTGATAAACTCAAAAGTCATCCATTTACTTATCCTGGTTGTAACCATGGGAGACCTGGAGCCCATCCTGGGCCAGCACAGGGCACATGGCTAGCATACCCACTGGTTAGAATGCCAGCCCACGACATACCCAATCATACTGTAGGCAATTTAGAGATGCCACATAGCCAAACTGCATATCTGTATAGCAAGAACATGCAAACTCCATGAACACAGATCAGTGGTGAGCAGTGAACACAGAGCAGTGACACTACCCACTGCACCACTGTACTGGCCTACAAATCAATTAATACTATTATGACAAATATCATACTGATATTGGTTATTTGGTTGTAATCTAACCTTTTTGAACATCTTGTCAATGTTGTCAAACTTCTTGGCCTCCTCAGGCAGCTGAGAGCGAATGTCTCCACCAATGAAGATGCTCTCCAGATACATCCACTTCCGCTGGACCAGCATCCATACCTGGGTGGACCGAAACAAATGTCCGCACAAGATCACAATAACAGGACTGTATCACATTGTGGGGAAATTTGGTCTCCTCAATGTAATATGTACACACACATTCCTACTATTGTGGGGACTCTCCATTAATTTCTGTGAGCATGATTCTGACTATATTAACCCTAACTTTTACCCAGCCCTAACCTCAACCATAAGTAACCAAACAAAATACAATACTTTTGGCTACTTTAGTTTTTTGACTGCATTCATAGATTTTTATAAAATTGAACTTTATAATGTATGGCCCTGAAAAATGTCATCACATGCTACAGTGTGGTACACACAAACCCATACACAGATAAAAATGAATTTAGACTACAGTGTGCTCTTCAGGAATGTATATTCGGCTCTGCTGCTATTGTTTTCTGTGCAGTTTGATCAAATTTTCTGAGCAACAGCAGACATTAAAATGGTTCCCATAGTGATCCCAAAAGAACACTGACCTCAATGACCTCACTAATGAGAGACAAGTTCTTCTCCCACTGCTGTACAGTGTCCAGGAAGGGCCCGACATAGCGGCTGCTGCCCATGCTCTGCAGGTTCATGGTGTTGTCATCCAGGTTCTGCAGGATCTCGTCGACACCCCCCAGGATGAAGCCCCGCTCCTGTGTACCTTTGAAGTAGCGTTGCACACTGAACTTCATATTCTCCCAAGTGTCCACCACCTCCTTCACACCCTGCCAATAAAAACACACAGAAATATCCAAGTCATCCATATTTGTGTGATACATCAGAGTTTGAAAGCATCTTTTAGAGTACAAAACACTGAATATGCAAATGTTTACTGGGTGGTTGTTTGTTACTCCGTGGGATTAAGCCTCTTTAATTAAGATCAGAAGGCTGCCGGTTTAAATCCCATCCTCGGCAGTATAATAACTGGTTAAGTGCACTTGGACTCCAAGCTTGGCTATTAACTGTAAATGTGTGTACGTCTCAAAAAAGGGCAATGATGGATATTTGACACAAGGCATTTCAAAGTACCGGTACTCATCCTTGTGCAAATAGCAAATGCAGCATCATTACATTTCATCATGTCATCACCTTCTCGATACTCAGCTCCTTGACAGCAGAGGTGACAATATCGCTGATGACACCAGCATGTTTGTGCAGCTCCATGGCAAACATGTTCTCCAGGGTGAAGGTGTCACGGTTCATCTCAAAGCTCGTACCTGTTCGCTCCATCAGTTCTCTCCAGTGCCTGAGTGGGAAAAGTAAACCTCAAAAACACTGAATGTAGGGTTAAGATGAAACATGCAAAATGCCCCCTAAGATTACATATTACACAAAAGGATCATCTGGAGGCTGACCTGTCCCTTAACGCCTCATTCTTCAGGTCGAGAAGCAGGGGCAGAGACTCCCTGAACTCCCTCAAGCGGCCCTCCAGGAAGAAGGCCGGTGGAAGGACTCGCACGTCCTTGGGAAGCATGCGAAGGCTTTTGTAGAAGCTCTCTATGCCTTCCTGTAGCAGACCGATGTTCAGGTTCGCCCACAGCATCTGAGACCACTTCATCTTGGCTGCCTGGAAGACACACAAAATGAAGAACTCCAAAGCCATGCAATTCTCTGGGTGCAGAGAAGGTGCTGGACCATCATGATGTACAGCAAACATACGAATGATACTGCGGTCTGCTTACCTTCTGGGCCTTGTAGATTTCGTATATCTGCTGCAGGCCCCTTATCTCCTTCTGCACGTCAAGCAGCTCTGGGTACATAGTGAAGGGCAGGTCGAAGAGCTTTTCCGCATTGCTCAGTTCCTGCCGGCTGGTCTCTATGCGTACGAGCTCCGCCTCATACAATTTCAGCACCGTCACTCCTGACAGCGGAGAGGAGCACCCAGGTCAGCTCTGCAGTGTTTGGAGTCAACAAGGTGCTGGGCTGTTGGGGTGGAGACTCACCTTTCTCCATGTCGTCCCCGGCTGCACCCGGGCCGCGGATGCTGAAGTTCTCAGCAAACGCAGAGAGCTCCTGCTTGAATGTCTGAATCTGCTCCTTTGTGATCTGGGACAATGCAAAAATGAAGGCCAGGAGTGAGTTTATGTGGAATCATGAGACGTATCGTACAATGGCTACATTTCTAACTGAACACGCTTACCATGATCCAATGATGTCTATCCCATATAAAAATGTGGACAGTGGGTGGGGTTACTCACCTCGGTGAACTTCTTCTTGACCCGACCCAAGCTACGGTCCACTTGTCGTGACTCGGCTAGCAAGTCAATCCACAGCTGCCTGATGTTCCCCACAAGTGCCATCTCGCCCTCTGTCACCTTGGTGACAAGGAAACAACAAAACTGTCAAATTTTCAGCTCTGAAGAAGAATAATAAGAAGAATTCTCCCAGTTCCTTAATAGGAACACACTCCTGCCAGCGACAGTGGCTCTTGGGATGCATTAAGGAGGCTCACCGCCACTCTGTACATGCCCAGGGTCCTGTATCTCTCCTGAATGTCGAGGATCTGCGCTTCTACCGACAGCGACATGTCTCGTACGTCAGCGATTGTGCCTAGCACAAACTTCAGGTCCTTCAGTGTGTCTGGGCTCTTCTTCAGACAATCTGATAGCCACTGAATGGCAAACATGCAGGAACGCACAGACAAACACAAGACCACAGAGACACACAAAAACCACACCCAGGTTCATTCACATTCTCTACATTTCACATATCAGCAGAGGTTATCCTGTTCATCCATCTTGGAAAACATTCCAATTGATTCAGTATTCTTTTCTTGGGGTGATGGGGGAAATTAGAGAGCCACTCTGTTTTCTATGAAAAGCACAAGGTCATGTATTAGGCCCCTCTTTACCAGGCAGGCCCCAATTAAAGGTACAGGTAAGGCTACAGTACCTGCAGCCTGTCGCGCAGGTTGACGAGGTCTTCCTGGGCAGACTGGTTGAGCAGATGTCCTAGGGAACTGAGCCAGGCTTGGATATTCTCCTGTACACTGAGGGCCAAGGGCTCTAAGTTGAGTCGGATTATGTGCTCATCCCTCAAAAGGGGCTGCACTGCCACCTCCTGGCTCACCCGAGTATAGAACTGAAGCTTCTCATCATAGGCGACACAGGTGGGTTTCTTGGCTGCGAATTTCTCCATGACGATGGCCTTATCTAGCTTCCATATGGGCCGGTATCGCTTCCAGCGGCCAAGGTAGCGAACCACTGCACTCAGCAGGCGCTGGGCATTCTGGGAGATGGCCAGGGCCTGCTCATTGACGTCTGGGTGCTGGCACACGTCGGTGTAGAAACTGAACACCACTGGTTCATCTTCGCCGTCAACGCGTTGAGGGGGGCATTCTATACAGGTACCATGCATCCAGCGAGCAAACCGCTGGCAAGGTAAAAGGACAAGGTACATTCATACATTTTTGAGTACTATATGTAACATTTATTTCATATAAAGACTGGCATCCCATCCAGGATGCATCCCTGCCTCATGTCCTATACTACATGGGATAGGCGTTTGGTTTAGTTTTTTTGTTTCGTGTTCATAAGTCTTTGAGTTATTTGTATGTTAGTCTGCCTGGCTCACCCTGGTGCTCTCCACGCAGTCTCGGACACACTGGATTATAAGCTTGTAGACTTCGCTGCTTTTCGGATGCAGCACGATTTCTGGGGCAGAGAGGATCGTCTCGATCTTAAAAAGAGCGATGTTGCCCATCAGGGCGGCATTGAAACCCTGAAAGTTCCTGTTGACAAAGAGAAGATGTTAGTGGGCAAAACAAACCCTGTCTGAGCCAAGCTATTGATCTTGGGGCAACCCACCTTAGCAACATTTTGATGAGGGCATCATAGACCTTGCGTTCCCAGTGGCCATAATATGAGGCCATTCGCTTGGCTTTACCGCTATTGGTCTGCATAAGGCTAATCAGGCTCTCCATTTTGGTTAGCAGGGGGCCAATGGCGTTGTACTTCCTGCACAGAAGGTTAACATCTTTGGCTCTCTCCTGTTCGATCAGCTCACAGAACTCCTTCACTCCTGAAGAGAGATGAACAAGAGAGCTATTGAGAAGAGAACAGATGCTGCCACCTCTGAGCCTTGAATAGCTAGGTAGTAGAGCACATCCTAGGCCCAGAATGATAAGGATTTGGTGCATATGTGATGTCATAATATGGAATATGTGATTCATTCATTTATTCTCCACTGCTTATCTGGGGCTGGGTCATGGGGACAGCAGTCTAAGCAGGGATGCCCAGACCTCCCTCTCCCTAGCCACCTCCTGCAGTTCCTCAGGGGGAATGCCAAGAGATGTAATCTCTGCAGTGTGTCCTGGGTCTGCCATGGGGTCTTCTCCCCATGAACAGAATTGATGACAAAGGGCAGCCCTGACAGACTACATCACCTGTTAGGAACAAGTTCCCATGTTCAAACAAATGGGAATTCATAAGTACACTTGGCACCACAGTACCCTAGACCCCAGATCAATGATCGATTTTTTCATCGTAACCATGGATCTGTGACTGCATGTTTTGGATACGAGGGTGAAGAGAGGAGTTGAGCTGAACAGATCATCACTTGGTGGTAAATTGGATCAGATGGAAGATGCCAGATAGACCTGGTAGACCCAAAAGTATAGTGAGGGTGTGCTGGGAGCATCTGGCAGTGGCCCCTGTCTGGGAGATCTTCAACTCACACCTCCATGTATATAATACAGTAAAATGTGAGCATAACTTAAGTGTCCCAATATAATAAAAATTGTAGATATTAACAAAATGCAAATAATAACCCAATTTTCTGCAAACAAAACAGAGGATTGTGGAACATACTTCTTATTGATGTGCCCTGTGCATAATCTGTGCATCAGCCTGAACTCAAAAATCAGCCTGAACTGAAGAAAAGCACAGTGTCACACCTGGTAGCCCCTCCACTCTGTCAGGGGTTGGGAACTTGAACAGGTTTGCAGATTCGATGGATTGCAATTTGACTTCAATGTCCCTCTCATTCTTCTTAATTTGGTTAATTAGTGACTCAAACTTAGAGATGGCCAGGGCACCTCGACTGATGAACTCAGAGATACCTGCAGGGAACAAACACACACATATAACAGAGAACACGGAAAGCCACCATAATAATGAGTCACCACTACAAAAGTAGTTTTTTCTTCTATAGCACTTCTCAACACGGATCTAAGTATTAATTGTGAATCAGGTGAGTAGAACTTATTGCCTCTTCCGGTTCTTGGTAATGAAAAGCACAACGTGCAGAACATCACTTGGTGTGAAAGTGCTGAAGTGACAGATTGCGGATGTGGGCCATGGGTTACCCAGGGCATTCCAGTTTAGTCGCCTGTGTCCAGCACGTATCACCCTCCTCAGCTCATGGATTTGCTCAGCCAGCAGGAGAAGCTCGGCGTCGTCCAGGGAATCTACCAGGGTCTGGTAGCGGTTCATCAGGTTCTTCAGCCCATCGACGGACCTTCAAGTAAGATGGTTGAGCACAAGCCACATGGCGTGTATTTCAGTGCGCGGAATTTGAACCTGCGATGCTGCTATACCTACATGCTGTGTTTCAGCGTGTAGAGTTGAGATCCCTACCTAATGAACCTCTCCTCCTGCAGTGCGACGTTGCGTGCAAGGTCAGGCACGGGGAATCCCAGCTGTTCCATATACTTGGTCTCTGAAATAATCTCCTTCAGCTCAAGTGGGAAGTTTACCAAAAAGCTAACTTCCCTCTCCACATCCTTGTCCCCCACAGGCAAAATCTGAACGAGAAAGACCCAGTACCATTTTAAATACACCTGAAAGAAACTATTTGTTAAGTGCAGCCAAAGTGTTGGAGAGGTTATGAGGTGACTTCACCAGCTCGGGGACGGCTGGGTCCCTAGCGCCAGCTTCTGAGCTGTTGCAGGTGATTAATATGGTTCTTTTCATCAGCAAGGGGAGGATCTGCTTTGTCTCCTCTTGCCAACGCTCATGCTTCTTCACCTCATATTCCTTCATTTTCATACCCACTTCCAAGTACTTCTGCTTGACCTACATCAGACGATAAGCTACATTGAAATGCTTGTTCAAATCTTCAATTGAACAGTTAACCCAAGTTTAAGCTGTCAGATACTTGCAGCATTGCATGTGAACCACAGGGCATCACGAATGGAAACCTCTAATTAATGAAGACAGTAGGATGTACCATTTTGCCCTGCTCTCCCTCTAACATATCAGGCACTTCGAGGAAGCGGATGATGGTGTGTTTGATACGATGGAAGAGTGAGCGCGCCCAGTAAATGCTTCCGGCTACAGGCGGCTGGTTTTTGTTCAGCGGGGGACTGTCCTTGTCTTGCTCAAATAGCCTGTTGATGGTATCCACCTACCACCAGAAAAAAGCAAATGGTATGGAGAGCCAAAACAAAAATGAGAGGAGCTAACATTAATGGAGGAAGACTAGAAACAACAAGATAATTAATAGAAAAACAGCCTAAAATATTAATAACAATACATTAAAACATCATAAGATCATGCTGAAAAACAATAAATTGATTATTTCTGAAGGTTTATGTAGCACTTCCAGGTCAGAGTTATTGCTTATGTAGGTTTTATTAGAGCTTTATGGCGTTATGTAGCAGTTTGCTATAGTGAGCACTGATTCACATTGTTTAAAAGTGCTGTCCAATTTGTAGGGCTTATAAATGCAAATGCCCTTTGTAATGCCTTTGAAGACATGACACGCTGTCTTTGTAGGTCATAATGCACAACAAAGCTACTATGTTGAAAAGGTGAAGAAGTTAAGAGTCACAGTGCAGGAATGGATGTCAATCATAATTACATTATAAGGAGAGTTGAAGAATGATGCACCTCTTTGCAATACTGTGCCAGGATGTCACTGAATTTCTTCATCATCTGGATGTTAATGGTGTCCCTGGAGCGAATGTGCTTGAACCTCAGCAGCATGTCGAAGGCCGTCTCTGCTGAGCGCAGCGTCTTGAAAGACTGGTTTATGAATCTGATAGCTACTCCCTCTATGGTCTTTGGAGAGGGTGAAGTGGGTCAGTGGAATGGGGGGGATAGTTAGCAACAGCCAGGACCAAATGGAAGATGATGACATGTGAATGCTGAAAGGGCTCTTCAAAAGTTCTTGTGCTCACCTGTACTTTAGTCCTGAAGTCCTGCATGACCAGCTTCCAGCTGCTCGCACTATCGATGCTGAAAGGGTCAAAGCTTAGCTCTTCGATTGGCAGCACCAAGTCATCCACCTGGCTGAGTACCTCGTCGATCTGTTTGGGTTCGCCTGTCACCGCCTTCAGCTCCGGACCAAAAATATTGCAGAACTCCTCTTGAATCTGCAAACCACAGCACAGCCTTTACACACACATAAATTTCCACTGAAAAGATAAAGCAATATTTTGATGAACTAATTTAAACATCTATGCTATAGTAATCTTGCAATCAAAAACAGCTTTATCCAATGAGGAAAACTCTCCAGGTAGGAAGGCAAGTAATTAAATATAATTAAAATGTATAATGAGTATATTTATTTTAATCTAAGACAATGGTCCTCAAAATTCTCATCTCAAGAAACCCCAGCTGTTTTTTTTGGGTTCCGCCACACAAGCTTAATAACATCTTTGCTACTCAAGTATTTGTGTCACCTCTAATCAGTTTGGGAACCACTCATCTATAACATCAACAAACTAACGGCCCAGGGTGGGAGGAAAATTTTACGTAGTGGTAGGCCAGGGTTGGGAGGCATTGTTATGTCCCAGGTTCTGTTGTTTTGGGGATGGAGCTGGGTGGCCTTGCCTCGCGGCAGTCTGCATGGAACCAGCTTTGCAGGACACAGACCATGGAGAACTGGGCTGAAGGGAACATCTGTTGGGGGGGGGGGGCCTAAAGGAAGGCCTGAAATTTGCTATAGTATTTGCAGTTTTTTTGCAGGGTTTTTGCCCTCCTTCCTAAGCTGGATGGACAGGCTCGTGTGTAGGACCTATAGGTGGCTTAGGCCTAATGGGGATCGGAACATCCTTGAAATAGACTAATAGGAGAGGTGAATTATGTTTGTTGTATGTTCGAAGCCTGGTTTGCAGATGTTTGGTAACCAATTGGGACTTAGAAGTCCATATAGGGGAATTTGCTTTATAGTATATTAACCTGCTGATTTCTGGGCACGGGGTGCATTGTACCCGAGTGTCGCTGGAATGCTATGCTGGATTGCTGAATAAAAGAAGAAAATTTATGTTTCGTTTAATTTATTTGTGTGAGAGAGATCATATTATATCATATTATAGAGTCATAGATGCTTAGGTTAATTTTTGACTTCCACACTAGTACCCGGCTTCCATCACCGTGTGGCCAGGCTCCTCACTAAGCAGAAAGACAGCCTGGCTATGCTATGTAAAGGAGGACGGGCTCAGGTGACCTGCAGTATGTCGTAAATGTCCTGGCAGATGGTGGCCATATAGTCCGTCCGTTCGAACAGCTTCTTGCGGTCGAATTCCCAGCGTGAGTCCCGCCCCGACATCTCGATCTTTGCGCGCACATCCATGTAGCAGCTTTTCCATAGCTCCAGCACCTGCTTCCCGTCGTGGGCTTTGGCCTTCGCCACATCTCGCCTGTCTCTGCCCATGGTTAGTCAGCAGAAAACAAATGAAGACAATAAACTAGCCACCAATTGCTGTTTATAACAAGAAGACATACAAGATGTGTTGTGTACATTTCATCCACAAAGCTGATGCTCTTCCAAGACTGTATATCAAGGTGGTCCACAGTAGTATGCAAAAAAATCAACCTAGTCAAATCTTGTCAAAGCTTATTTTTGTCCACTTTTATATCTTTTCCACATGTCAAATTTCAAATTGATTAGACAATATTTAGAAGTCACCCCAGCATACATTGTTTGCTTATGTGTTGTGTATGTAGGACTGTAGATGACTGCTGATAATTTGTTTGTATGGTGTCATCTAATTTGCGATCTGCACTTGAAAACTGGTTATTTGGCAAGTCAGTCTGTTAGCTATTAATTGTAATACTGCCACGCAAACGAGATGCTCTTCAGCTGGTTAATTTTTCTCACTATGCAGAAGGAAAACCTTTAGTGGAAAGTTACAAGTTGGCATGTGAGTCAGCAGTGGCTGTATGGGATCAAGCCAGGATATCAACACAATGCATAGACTCTTGCATTAGGAAGTTGAAGAAACTACACCTCATCAAAGAAACTCATCAACAAGAAGGTGACAGACGGAATGAAGAAATGTTTAAAAGGGAACCCCAACACTTGCTTGATATTTCAAATAAAGATTAATAAAATCTTTAAAACTGGGGATTCCTAAAGAAGCAAAGGCAGAACTGTTTTTATGCAGTAGGACTGGAGTTGACCTTAAAGAACAGCAAAAGAAAGCAGGAGGCAGCACAAGGAGAAGAAAAGCACGGTATGAGGAAAGGCAGACCAAAGCAGGTACTAGTATAACATCTGAATTTTCATCATCTCGTCAGTCTGAAAGCGAAAATTAATGTTAGCCTATGAAATCAGTGTCTACTGAGGTTGTCAAGAATTCATAATTAACAAAAACACCTAAGAAAATCATAGCATCTCCTGTAGTTGCTGGTGCTGTAGATCATGTTGATCTTACGACCAGAGTGCTGTGTTTGTTGCCGGAACCATTGCTCAGGCCCTTGGTTATGACATTATTGATGTAACACTCGGTAGAAGTTCAATCAGATGATTTAGAATGCAAGTTAGGAGAAAAGTTGTAGCAGCCGAAGAGAAAGAAATTTCTCTTTAACGTCCTCTTCTTTGCACTGGGATAGGAAAATGTTACCTGATATTGATGGATCCAAGATAGGCGTAGATGTAAATGCTATTAATGTAACTGAGAATGGCCAGGAAACATTACTAGGTATTCCAATGATAGAGATTGTAATAAGAGAGTCACAAGAAAAGGCTTGTGGTGATGATATCCAGAAATGGAACATTAGTTCCAAAATTAGAGGATTTGTTTTTGATATGACAGCAAGTCATACTGGACTTCACAAAAGAGCTTGCATCTGAATCAAAGAAGCTTTGGTAGCCAAACTAATCTGGATTGCCTGTTGATAATATGTTATGGAAATCATTTTGTCTAACTTTTTCTCTGGCTAGTCTGGTCCAACTGAAGGTCCACAAACTCAACTTTTCAAGTGATTTCAGAAGCAGTGGTCATCGATAAATCAGACCGATTTTGCAGTTGCAATCTCTTTCAGGATCCCATACTAAGCAGCAGGTATCGAGAAATTCTTGACTATTTACCCCAAGCCCTTGAAACACAACAACCGTGGGATGACTGTCGAGAAATATTGCACGTCTCTCTTGTTCCTTGGTGGACGATGACCAGGGAATGCAATTAGGGTACCGAGGCCTACACAGCACATGCGATAGATGGGGAGAGGAATTCACTCACTGAAGTTATTCCTATTCAGAGCACAGTTTCAGGTGACAGCACAAAAACACAGCAACGTAACTGATTTGGCTTTGTCTGTCAGTCTTGTGTACGTTTGACAGTGGAATGAAGCACCAATGGGAATTAGAGCTCCATACAATGACTTTGAACTGCTATCTACTCTCAACACATCTGAATAAAACTATTGCAAAAAAGCAGCCATTTCCAGACATCTGTGGTTTCTGTCCAAGCACCTAGCAGCACATGCCTTGGTTGATGACAGAATCGCATCTGCATCCACCATTGCCTGACATTCCTAGATGTTTTATGCGTACAGATGAAACGGAACCTGTGACCTTTGAAAGTCTTGTAACAAGTTTTGATCTGTTGATTGAAGGAGGATGAATAAGAGCAAAAATATTCCCGAAGAAACATCCCACAGAGTGACAAACAAAGATTTCAAGGAAGTTGGGCAGAGTTGGGTATCTAAACTGACTTGTTAATGACGCAGCAGAATGACAAATAAGTCTAACTGAAAAATACAACGATACCTTCATTTTTTCAGTTGGTGGTAAGCCACTGGAATAAGTTTCCGTCTGCATCAAAGGCGGCTCTTATGTTAAAGATCATTGATTATTTGTCAAGTACACAAGAATTACAATATATTGTTAAGCTTAACGGTAATTTTAAAAAACTGTGAGCTGGGGCAACCCCTAAGCTGTGTTTGATTTCCGTAAAATTTTTGCACATTTCATTTATATATATGTAGGAATAAAATTAGCTTTGTGGACAAGTGAAATGTGTTAATAATTTTTTTATACCACCATAATGTATATGCAGAATGTCATACACTAGACAGCGCATGTATTATTGAAGATATTATGTCAGTAGTCACCACATCCATGTACTAAGTCAGTGGTTATAGAATATGGATGGACAGGGTTGAAGTCAATTATTTTGCATAAAAAGAAAGATAAATGTGGACAGTTATGAAGTGAAGAGCTGAGGAAGCTGAGCAGGGAGCTCACTTAAAGATAGAGCGGACGTTGACCACCCTTGCCACCCGCTCCGCCAACTCCCAGGCGATACGCTCCATCAGTGGCACCAGCCGCTCATCCTTGTTGTAGTGGCTGGAGATGATCCACACCATGCGGATGCCGTTCATCATCACCGGGATGGTGTCCAGGACCACCTGAAAGTCTGCCCCTGTAGCCAGGTTCTGGGGAAGAACATTATGTTCAGTACCCATTGTAGAAACCTTAACATACTTAATTGTTTAAGTTACACTGAATATGTTTGTGCTAATTTGAGTTACATATTGGACTGAAAGTATACTAGGTCTTATATTGCTGATGAGGATTTTGTAATATCAGATGATCAAATTAAGGTTTGTGCCTTTAAGAGTATCACATGGCGTGAGAGAAAAGGTGATTGATAATTAATTAGTTAGTTTGTGGAAGATGGAGCCACATGATTTTTTTATTTCTGCCTCACTTGCACTTTAAGTTTGAAGTACCTCAAAACCTTTTTGTTAGATGGAAAACTTTGTATATATTGTTGTTTTATTTAGTTCAGTAAATAGTTTAAGTTAAGCGAGTGGTCTTGCGTACTTTTTACTTTTGTGTTTTTGCAGATCAGATGGGAGAGAGTAAAAGCATCAACCTATGGCTCTATTTGGTGATTGGAACCTACACCTATGAATCTGTATATTTTTCATTAACTGTAAAGCAAGTTAGGGATGTGGGGACTTGGGCTGATCCGGAAAACAGGAGCAGCCAGGCAGACGCACTGGTCTATAGGAGATTACCCACAAAGACACATGCAGTCATATAGTTACAGTCAACTAGCTGCAATTTGCAGACTTTGCTTCACTAAATGGAATGTTTTCAGACTGGGGAGGAACCTGCATGAGGAGAACCTGCAATCTCCACACACAGAGCACCAAACCGACAACAGCAGAACCTTAGCGTGAACAACAGCACCTGCTGAACCGAAATTAACTAACAATTTTATACAAACCTTAAATATAGAATGAAGGGTCACACATGTACATAAGCCACGGACATACTAATACTGCTAACATAAAGCATGATCTCTTTATGCCTTCGAACCTTGAAGTGCCTCTCCAACGTGCTGAGGAAGCGCACATTCTCCACTGCTTCTACATGCAACTTGGCAAGATCCAGCATGGTCACTTCCAGGTTCTGCGCGATTACTGGGTTGGCAAGGTTCACTGCATCCAAGACCTTCCTCACAACAGGCATCTTCAGCAGCTCATTTAAGGCACTCAAGACAGCAGCACGTTCTCGCCAGAAGTCTATCTCTGCCATGGGGCCTGGGGCCTGTAGGCAATGGCATAATTATAAGCGAAGCACCCATAGAAACTGAACTTAAACACAAACACTGGTGGCAGTTTGACCTCACCGGTGGCTTTTTCATCTGCTGTTCCTGAATGACTATGAAGATCTGAGCCTGCCAGTTTATCACACATTGTTCCAGTTTCTCCACAACCTCTGGCATGGAAGCCAACACATCTGCCTCCTGGGAAAGGTCCATCTCAGGAATAAAGAGCTTGATCTCACCTGTGGAACCAGACCACCACCACTAAACCAGCATGTCTGAAATTACATACTTCATTTATGTACTGGGACAGCCACGCATGCTAATAAACAGACTTCTTCCTGCAGAAGCAAACATCAACAAATGTGCACAGGTACCTTCCAGCTGCTGGAGAGTTCTATCGATGTGGCTCAGGAACTTGTAGATGCTGTTGAGAAGCTCATCCTGGATCATGAGCATACTGTGTGATTCCATCGGTCTCTGCTCTGTGGATTCCTCTGCTTCAGACCTGTGTTGCAGGGCCTTGGCTATCTGCTGTGCCTGCTGGTAGCCACCACCAGAGGCATTTAGCTGGTTGATGGTGACCTGTGGTATACATACCTGTAACAGGGACAGTTAAACAGTTGTCTTCTGTGTGTTAGCAGACTGCCCACATATGCCCTCAAGGTTTCAGACTCGACCATCTGGGCCTGGTACTACATACGTGACTGAGAATATTCTTCAGCATCAGCAAGGAGTGTCCATTCAGCATTCCTGTCTCCAGCAATCGTGGCATCAGGTTGTTGGCTTCATTTATGTCCAGTGGCTCGACGATGGTCTCTGTAATACATTCAGAGTGGAAATCATCCTTCCGCTAATTTACTGTACATAAGCGCCTATGTTACATTATGTTCATGAAAAAGCTGCAGCCTATTCCAGGAAGCTGAGCGTATGAGGTTGGACACACATTAACATGCAAACAACATGCAAGTCGGGAACACCAATCCGCTTGAAGATTGGAAGTAAACAAAGAGGTATCCCTTATAGACATAAGGAGAATATGCAACCTCAACACACAGAACTACCATGAGAATCAAACCCACAACATACAAGGATACAAGGATAAATATTAATTTATGTAATTTATGTAATTTTCAAAAATGGGAAAAGGATCAATCATAACATATTTAAGCTAAATAGTTTACAGGCAAATA
The DNA here is from genome assembly GCA_026780845.1 of Petrocephalus sullivani. Lineage (NCBI taxonomy): Eukaryota > Metazoa > Chordata > Actinopteri > Osteoglossiformes > Mormyridae > Petrocephalus > Petrocephalus sullivani. The sequence goes on from JAODKM010000039.1 coordinate 36,344,322, forward strand.
GTTACAGGCAGCCTTGCCTAACCATATAGCATAGTATACTTTATTGGTGATCATTTTCTTTCAGAGATCTGGGTATATGTGGCACAATATATTCACACACTAAATTCAGCATGCTTCCAAAAATAAAGCACAGTACAGTGTAATAAATACAAAAGATATTCACAAATGTACAAATTTTAGAACAGACAGGATTAACCTATATCGCACAGAACTCAGAAAGCATTATGCAGGCATCGGGCAGAATAGGAGTCCACATGCTTACATACAATTCCCTGAGTTCCTCACCTTTGGTGTTTCTAAGGAAGTAGAAGATGCTGGACTTTGCGAACATCTCCGGGACAGTATTGATGGCCACGTGCAGTTCAATGTGATACACAGTCTGGACCTCAATCCTCTGCAAAGTAAAAGCATAAGGCTGACTAGTTCCTTTTAGCTCTGACTAGGAGCCCATTTTAAGGCATCTACAGCAGGGCCCAACAATCCTATACCCAGAAACAGCTGGAACCACAGAAATAAGTCAAAACTACTCGTAAAACCTGGTGACCTTGGCCATCTTACAGTGAGACTTTTCTTGTGTTCAGCGTCTGGGATTGCGTCAAATCCAGGTGTGACACTGTGAGAATCACCCACAGGGGTCAGGGCATTTTCTGCAATCCCACCAAAGAAGAAAGAGAAAATCAGTTAATGTAATATATTAATACTGTTGCCCGTGAATTGCCAAACTTGGGTTCTGTCATTTTTGGACCAACTTCATTAATAAACGCCTGAATTATATACATGTTCTTCTAAACCAGTGTTGCTCAGTCCTGCTCCTGGTGCCAGAAAGTTTCCTCTCCAGCCCGACCTTATTTAGCATAAGGTGGTTCTTAATGGCCTAATAATGAAGGTGGTAGGTTGTAAACAGTGCAGGTTTGACCGAACACTTTCTTTTAGGTGGGGCTCCAGGTGCAGGATTGAGAAACACTGTTCTAAACAAAAACTTATATCTGAGATTTTCAAAAGCAATTTTATGGCTCGCAACCCTGCCTTATTCAGATACAAGTGTTTATTTTACTTCCATCTTCTCTTCAGACCAGCATTTTCAGTCCAGATAAATCTCCAATTAAGAACTAAATAGAATATGCTCACTATTTGGTTTTGGAGTTAATTAGTAGATCATGGATTATTCCCTGTGCAGAATTATTAAGCAGACAATTATTTCTACTACAATAGGCAAAAAAGGACTTTGCAGAGAGAGGGATACAAAACAATCTAAACTTTTAAACTTTTAAAATGTGATCACCTTACAATCAAACATGTAGTGGCCAAAGAGGATGTAAGGCGAGAGTAGAGAGAAGAAGCGGGGTCACTGCTAAAGACTTCCATCAAATTAAACAGAAAATCTTCAGCATTAAATGGCACCATTTTTCAGAGCTGCAATCTGAACGGAATCCCCGGAAGTACTATGTGCAGCGTGCTACGTGACATTGCTAAGGCCACAAAGACTCAAACAGGACCTGTACTCAGTAAGGCACACAAGCCGAAATGTTAAGAATGGGCATGGACACGTCTCAAGATTGATTTCACAAAGGTTTTGTGGCTCTTGATAGAGTGGATGAATGGACCCATAGATGGACACCTTCTTAAAGCACCGAAAAGGTGGTAAGGAAGTGATGCAATGGGCAGTAGTTATCATGGATAAACTTCTCTGACCTTTCAGACTAGCAGAAATAAAAATGAACACCATGATCTACACCAAAGTATTTCATAGATTGGCTGAGAAAAAGACTTGAAAGGTGATTGAATTATGGCCTGGCTCCTGTCATCGCCTGACTAAAATTCCACTGAGATTAACGACGGTGGGAGGCAGTACACTTCTCAGAGCGGCGTCTGGGAGGCGGTCCTAGCTGCCTCAGGGTGTTATCAAATCAATAACTTGCCTGGTGCGATGGACAACGGGATTATGATGGTCACTGAAAAGAAAGGTGGCTATACAGGACACTAAACTTCAAAAACTTGATGTTATAGTACAACTGAAAGTTTGTTATTCATTATATACACCTAATAATAAAAATTTATTATTCCTATTGATGTTGAAAAGAGAAAAATCTTTAACTGTTTCTGAGCTTATACACTGATACACTGATAACCAATGTTTTCTTTAATTTTTGCTCATACTAATGCATCATTTCCTCTCTAAATACAATTACCTAGGACAAAAGAAAACTAACGAATTCACTGTTATGCCTCCGTTGAACTTTTGCTGAAAATGAAGTACAGGAATAGAACTTGCCAAATAATTGTACACACAGTGTATGTGACAGAGCAGACAGAAAAGGCCCTCCATAAATTACAAACATCCATCTATACAACTCTATCCAGTGTCTCTGCACAGTGTCTCCAGACGTACCTCTTAGACTCTCAGGCTTGGTGGGCTCGCACAGGACAGCTTGACCTTCCATCTCCGTGGAACCATCCCCATTTACACAGTCCTCTGCAGCATCAGCAAGGAATTTCACATACGATATTTAAACTCGGGGTTTTAATTATAAAATCCCTCAGCCAAAAAAAAATGTTTATCTTATTTTCTGCATGAGAATTAAAATATCCAGCAAATTAAATACCAGCGAACTAAATTCCCGTACTCACCTCGGACTTCCTCTCCGACCTCCTCCTCCCGCACCGTTTTGAAGAAGAGCAGCATGGATGTGGACTCTTCGGCCGTGACCTGGTTCAGAAACCGGGCGATCTTCTGCTCTTCCGCGCCGTCGCCTCTGGCCAGCAGCTCCTCGAAGCAGCCCACCTCCGGCAGGTAGAAAGCGGCGCACACGCGGTTTCGTATCCACTCCACGCGGGGATCGTCAAGCTCCATCTTCTCGTTCCAGTCGGCAGACAAACTAGCGAAACCGCTCCTGCCGCCGGCGTGTGAGGTTAGTCCAAAGCATCGGGACCTGTCGGGTCCCGAAGTTGGAAGTTTGGTGTTTCTATGGCAACCCTGTCGCTTAATTCACTTCCTTTTGATTGTAGTTCCTGTTCCTCGGCCACACCCCTCATTAATTTTTGGCACATTTTAACTTAGGTAGTGCAATACCAACAATAAATACAACATGAAATATATATATATAATAATGTAGTAATATACAATATATAGTGTACTGTTGAGAAGGAACTGTAAGCCAGTCTCTGCCCTAAGGGGAAATCACTCTGCTGGTGACAGAAATGATAGGATTGCTTGTTTTATTTTATTTTGATATTTAAAATATGTTCTAGCTTTAAAAACTGTTAACATATATCAGTCATATTTTTTTCTGGATGGGTCTATCTTATATTTTGAATATTATCTTCTAACCACTGAGTCATTAGGGGGGACTGGAGCCCATCTCAAGGAGGCATAGGGGCCACCTTGGACAGGATGGCACACCATCACAAGGCACACTCTAGGCCAGCGTTCTCCAGTTCCAGTCCTGGAGAGCTATAATCTAACATGTTTTAATTCACTGATTTCCAGGTTTAGTAAATATGTTTGAGTGGGAACTTCTGCAAACCGTGTTAGATTCTGGTCCGCCAGGACTGGATTTGGGCAACCCTGATCTAGGCAATCTGCAGACCCTAATGAGTATTACATTCCTCAACATGCAAACACAGCCAAGGTGGGATTCAAACCCCAACCCTGGGAGTGAACACTGAGTCAGCGTGTCAGCCTTGTTAACACTTTGTGCTAAAAACACAAGCTAGTAAAATCACCAGAGATTAAGATGCAAGGCCGCATTGGATAAGGGGATGATCACATGACCCATCCCATCCAGGGAGCAGCCCAGCATAATGCCCTGTGCTTCCTGGGGTAGCAGGAACCCTAACCCCCACTCTATCCCCATGACAGGGACTCTGACCAGTACAGGCAGCTGGGTTTTCTCTATTCTGTACTGTTAAATATATTTCTTTAATGTCATTGGGGTAGTAAAATAATATACATCATATTTTTAAACAAAGTTACAAATCATAAGGTGGGGCATATAAAACAGTGGTTCTCTAAGACAAGACTTCTAAGACAAACAGGTCATCTTACGGCAATCATTTGAAACCAAAGTTTAAAAGATGACGAAATCTGCCTAGCTGGGATGGTACTAATTTTGTAAATTCATCTTCATCTTGATTATGACACTTTGCATTTCTATTTTCCCAAAATATATATATTTTTTACAATATTTGTGACATTATGTCAATAACTTAATTAAACATGGGGCGGGGGGTCATTGGGTTTCTTCCGCTTTTAAGGGGGACATTTAGAACAGGTTTGAGAGCCACTGATATAAAAGAATAAGCCAGCGTACATGGCAGTGTATAATCCAGTCATCGGCTTTATTAGTTTTCATTAGTCTTTTTCCTTGTGGATTTTGAAAATGTGCTTTAAAAAAGCAGACATTCACCATCAGGGAATGTATGAAGTAATGGCAAGTCAACAACTTTTTGATGAAAGAAATCAAACTCAGCTTTAGCTGCATTGTTGGTTTACAATAACAAAGGGGTTATGATAATTAAACATTCATTAAAATAAATACAATTAGAACAAAACTGGGAGCGCAACTGGGAAATAGAACTCCGCCCCCTTGGGAAACCATGACGACATGCATGTCATCCGGTTTATCCCCCCCATCACCAACTTTTTTTAAAAGTTACAGGTCGGTCATTTCAAGGTCACTTGTACCTGTCCTCAGTATGGACAAGTGCATTTTGTTTTTAAAAAAGGGGACAGTTAAAACAATCCTCCAAAGAAGAACTGTGCTTTCCATTTTCTTAGCATGAATCATGGTACTGGTTTGACTGTACTACACCATGTACCACACCATGCTTAACTCGATCCAGCGCTGCTCTTCATATAGACGCGAGACGGCAGCTAGAGGCTACCTTCACTTAATACCATCAATCTCCACCCTTGGGACGGAAGCACCCAGCAAACTGCATTGTACACACTTCCAGCATCCAATAAGAAAGGAGCCTTCAGTATGTTAAGCTAACAATGGAAAAAAAAAAACAAAACCCTGGAGCGTTTTTTTAGCAGGAATTTGAGCATCTTTCATGCGACATTCCTTAGCGTGTTTAAATGAGGTTCCTGCCCATGTCAAAAATCAAATCCTCCAAGCTTTCTGAAACATATAAGATGAAAGAGCCACATATGGACATAAAGCACACAAAAGAACCAAAAATCAATTAAATACGGAAGATTTGTTTACAACAAAATATGATCTGATGATATTTGGTTGCAACAGTATAAGGCATCCAGTGCAACAAAGGTTTTATTAAAAAAAAATAATAAAGAAGAAATAAGAGTTGTTCAGCGATGAGGCTCATTATCACTGAGTCCGGAACCCCAGGGTGCGATTCCGAGTGTGGGGTTCACAGTAGGCCATAGAGTTCGAAACTGGAGGGGAGGAGGGAGAAGGCAAAGGGTGCAAACTTGACACCCGTCCCACTGTAGAATTTATTCTGGAACTCCACCCTACACAGCAGAGGAAGCAAGAACATAGCTCTGAACACACCATGGTCTACAACCGGCGATATTTCGGACAAGATGATGAGCAGGATGGGAATACTGACCAGTGCAGCCGAATCGCATGCAGAAAGGCAGACAGGCCCTCCATGACCAGCAGGATGAAGACCGTGAGCACAGCAAAGAGGCTGAACACGGGCACCAGGAAGATGATGCCCACGCTGGTGTCGACCCGCAGGCCCACCCGCATCACCATGGCCCACAGCACCTCCGACAGCTCTGACCAAGCACACGGGCAAGGAGGTTATCCAGCTCACGTGGACATTCAGATAACTCAGGGTCCCAAATTCAAGTGCTGCTTAAAAATCTAATTATACTGAATTTTGCTGGCCAAAAAAGCACTATATTAAATAAAATAATTAAATGCAGACTGTATACTTTAAAATTAGTCATGTCCCTGAATGACACCTTGTTATTTCGAAAAAATATTTATCAGGGTGTGGCAAGAAAAGCTCTTTCATAACAGGAAATATCGTCTACATGTGATATCTGCAAAATATCATATCTACAGGATCAGGTCAAGAAGTCTTTTCATCTCTGGCGAGTGATGGCAATACTCACGGGCGTGTGCCAGGCTCAAAGCCCACAGCCTCAGGTAGGAGGCCGTGTTGGAGATGCAGCTCAGGCAGTACTCGATGGTGTGGATAGCCTGGTGCACGAACACCTCCGCAAAGTCGAACTAGTACACGGGAGAAGACACCACCATGTCGGTCTTGCAGCTTAAAGTATGTGTACAAATATCCCCAACCTTGTTCTTCTTCTGTTCAGAGCCGATGTGGCTTAAACTAAGACGTCTTACGTACCGAACATGCACAACACTGGCAAAAACGAAAATAAAACTGCCATGTTTATCAGGACTGACGAGATGTCATTTACATATTCACTGTAATTCTCCTACCTCCTCTGACAGGTCCTCTCTGCTGGAGGAATGACTGGCATAACTACCACCCTCTTCCATATCCTGGTCCCGCAAGAGACACAGCTCCTCATCGCTGCTACGCCGTACGCGCTCGTAACCCTGGCCGACAGAGTGGGATTGGGCAGATCGAGGTCAGAGAGCAGTCACGAAAGTTTTCACTGACAATGCTCACAGACAGAAGAAAATACCAGAAGGCAGCAGGTGATTCATGCATAATGAAAGCACGAAACAACCCCCCTCCAGACTTACCCTGTACAGTCCCAGCCCTCTGGCCCCATGGTGCTGCCAGTAGAGGTAGATTGGTTTTCCCAGCAACAGCACAGGTACCGACAGCAACGCGATCACCAGCAGGAACACCTGGAAACCGCCCTGTAGGGGCCACACCAAGCGAAAGTTACTCATACAGATACGATCAGTCCTGAGCTGCCAGAAACTGATACGTAAAAACACTAACAATAAAGTAATAAAACACTCATCCCCTAGCTTGAGATATCTAACTCGCATTTATTCATACCCACAATCCACTCCTCCATCATTTTAAAACAAACTGGCTTAATACGATTTTAAAACTGCCTACCCCTCATCTGGAACCTACCTGCCCGGGGTACAGCGGCGTCATTCCGCCCCCCTGCATAAGGAACATGTTGATGAAGTGGATGAGGATGCTGGGAGCCAGACGCGAGTCCACCGATGAGAAGGCCAGCCACTTGTAGAAGATCATGAAGACCAGGTAGCCGAAGAGGCACATCAGGAAGAGCAGCTCCGGCAGGAAGACCAGGTACAGGCTGAACTTTTTCTTGAAGTGCCTTGGGAATGGGGAGTTGGGCCAGGGAAAAGGTGGCAGGGGGAGAAGCACACATTAGGGATTCTGGGAGGAACTTTATCCTTGAAGCATCCGCACTCTCCCAGGTCACAAAATGCCATCAGAAGTCAACCAAAGAACATTCCAATACTATAGTTATAATTAAGTACCAACTAATTCAAGATTATTCCTTTAACCCCAGAAAATAAAACACTAGGAATAACTGTAGCTACTCCCCATTAACAAGCAGAATTCAGAACCCACTAGCATCACTCAGATCCATTGCCTTTTCCACTGCATCCCATAATTTGAATCAGAAAGCCAAAAGCCCGCCCACCCCCAAAGGAGGATACTTACAAGTGATTGAAGACACTTAGAACGACTCCAAAGCTCATGTGAATGATGCCCAGGATCACAGACATCTTCATCTTGTAGGAGTTCAGGAAGGAGAGACGGTTTGTTGCCATGTTCCAAACCTGCAACACCAAAAAAAAAAAAAAAACATGTTCTCCAAAAGAGCCACTACATACAAAACTCAACAGAAGACTTATTATCTGTAGTTTGCAGTATGGTCTCCAGTATGCTTTTGCACTTAGAAGCTTTGCAAATAAGACCAGAACTGACCGGGTCTATGCCCAGGGGGTAGGGTCCTCCAAAAACCCCTGGGACACTGGGGTCGAGACTTAGCAAGGCATTTGAGCGCAATGTTTCATTCCTATTAATGGTGGAAAAAAAAAGAGAGACCAGTTATAATACGACTTGTCTCCAAAAATGCTGTTCACACAATGTTTGCAAAATATTCTCCAACTGGATGCCCTCTTGACTTACGTCCACTGATTCTGGGAGAACATGGCCTTAATGCTCCAGCCTGAGCCGAAGATGTTGAGAGACTTGGAGAAGCAGTCATTGTAGATCAGTCCAGTATAGATGGAGAAGAGGCCCATCATCAAGATGATGTAGCGGCCCTCAAAGAAAGTGGTCAAGAACTGCGGAAGACGTTGGACCCTGGTTATAGGTGTGTCACAGAAGAGCGGTAGAGAAGGACCACGGCATGGGCCTGGATGGTGCCCGTTCCCACCTCGTTACGCGTTCGTCTCAGCTTTCGGTTGTCCTCAAATAGTACCATCCACCAGGCAAAAAGGGCCATGATGACGCCATGCCCAAGGTCACCAAACATCACCGCAAACAGAAATGGGAAGGTGATGATGGTATAAGGAGCTGAAAGGAAAACACAAAATCAGGGCAACACAAGCAGCAGGTGGCAAGCAAACCCTCCAAGATAAAAAGACTGGCATCCCAACTCGGGTGGTCCCATGCCTTACTCTTCCCGGGATAGGCTCCACCTTGCTTGGGATATGCGCTTCGAAGTCAGACGGATGGTTGTCCTTACCTGGGTTAACTTCTCTGTAGTTCCCCACTCCATAGGCCTCGACAATGTTCTGGAAGCCTGAGGTGAATTTATTGGTCCTTATAAGGGTGGGCGGTGGGTCCTTGGTCGGGATGCGGTTCACAAAGGAAGGCACAGTAGCACCACTTTTTCTCTACAGGATATGACAGGAAAGTCACTTTGCCCGTGCTGGTGGCCAGAGAAATATGAAAACTCTAATTATTGTTTCACTGCCCCCTTGCTAAATTATTCACACAATCAACAACGACTAACCAGAGCACTTATTAAGTGGTCCATCACCTTAATTATCATCATGGGTCAGGCACACCAGGGCCCTCATTTATCAACCGTTCACACGCACAGATTTGTGCGTATTTTTTGGGTGAGAACATTTTCACGCAAAGTGTGGAATTTACCATCTTGTACTTTTACTTAGAAATGTTCTAAAATATAAGAACA
>JAODKM010000039.1:36353515-36366650 GCA_026780845.1 Petrocephalus sullivani
ATCCGGATTTTTTTTGTACTTATTGACATTCTAAATTTCATTCGTAGGATAGAATTTAGGACAGTTTCTACGAATGGCTGATAAATGAGGGCCCAGGACTCTAGGTGGTAAAGAATCATGGTTTAGGCCAAGGACTAGTAGGTAGCTATTGAGATTCAGACCTACACTTCACTAACTTACCAGTTCCGCTACCACAGCAGAAAGCTCCCTAGCTAAATGATCAATGTATTAACGGTATGATAATTAACAACAGAAGTTGATGAAGGATTTCATTAGCAACCAATCTGAAGCTAGAAGGATCAACATGCTGACAGGGGCTGCATCCGAAATCCCATACTTCCACACTAAATAGTACACAAGACATAACAGTGTGTCTGAAACCATAGTGCGCATCTCCTAGGAGCATCTCTTAGGAACCCTACATCTGGTCAAAGTCCAAAGCGTGCATGAAATTCCACAACCTAAGCCACGACTTCTTAGGAAGTTACAGCCATACACAACATCAGAGTCCTGCAAATCAAAGGCAATGTAGGGCGTCCAGGAAGATTACGAAGTAAAAGTGACCGTTGCCATAGTATGTACTTCTTCCTCACTTAAGTACATGATTTGTAGTGTGTGACTTTGGGTGCAGCCACGGACTGAAGGGACAGGTTTTTCTATCAGCAGTGACTCACCGAGCCCTCCTCGAGCGCCCTCCGCAGGGCAGGCAGGTCATTGACGGGGCACCACACCTCAGCAATGAGACACTTGTTGGTGACGTCGAAGCTGCACAGGTTTAGAATGTGGTAGATGGCTTTCATCTTCTTGACCTGAATCACCCATGTGTAGACAGACTCCGAAGCCTTGTTCAGTACCTGCTTCAAGTATTCCTCTGTCCTATGAAGGACCTGGTACCATAACATAAATCATAACCAAGAAAGAAAAAAATTAAACAAAAAAATGCAGTTAAATACACTGTACGGCAGGGGTAGACAGAGAGGGGTTTTTGCTGCAACTCCCTAATTAGGTTACAAATTAAAGGACTGAGTGACCGAAGAGTCCTCACACAAAAACCTACATACACACCGGCCCTTTGCAGATAAGACTGCCCACCCCTGCTCTATAGACTAAATGTTTTCCCTGTGAAATACTCCACAGCCAACTGTATCTAGTATTATTGTAAAGTGGAAGTCGTTAGGAACAGCAGGAACTCAGCCATGAAGTGGCAGACCATGTAAAATAATAGAGCAGGGTTGCAGAATGCCGAGTGCGTAAAAGTCGCCAACTCTCTGTGTACTCAGTAACTGCAGAGTTCCAGACTTCCTCTAGTATTAACCCCAGCACATAAAATTAGCTCAAGGAGCTTCATGGAATGGGCGTCTGTGACCGAGAAGCTACATGCACGCCTCACATCGCCAAGCGTCGGATTGAGTGGTGCAAAGCACGTCAACACTAATCACTGGAGCAGTGGAAAGGTTCTCTGTGAAGTGATGAAACACACGTTTCTGTTTTAGAAATTCAAAACACCGACAGAACTTAAATAACCCTCAAGATACAAAATTATGAAGTATTTGGGGGTCTGTGCCAGACACAGGAAATGCCGAGCCAGGATCTCACTGAGGTCTTGTCATGGAGGTCAAACATGCTCTGGCTGTCCCCACACTATAACGGGGCAATCAGATGAAAGTAAAGCCCAAAAGATCACTTTTATAAATATACATCACAAGCCTCCTCATGCATCACACTTCCCAGAATAAGATATACAATCATTTACATTTATTTATGTACCAGGTGGTTTGATCCAAAGCAGCATACAACTGAGAAAATAGGTTCAGCAAGTCCCCGGAGAAACTGGGCTTAAGGACCTGGCTCTAGGGTCCAACAGAGAAATCACTCTGCTGGCCATGGGATTTGAACTGGTGACCTTCTGATCACAAGCAAAGCGTTACAAACCACCTGATAACAGCATTACCAATTATATCGATAGCAGTTATCTTCAACAGCAGTCCACATCTGTGCTGTCCTCCTCTCTGCAGAACAAGGCAGCTGCAGCTTACTATGGACTTATGACCTTCTTGTCATTATCTCCTACTGCCTCGAAGTTCCCTCCCCAGCAGTAAGCTCCTAGGCATAAACGCTTAAAGCAAACTCCATTTCCATGGGAAAAAAAGCTATGCTAATTAAATCGCTAGTGATTTATTACTTACTCTTAAACAGCCAGTAAGAATACCTCCAAGGTGGAACTTTTACTACTAGATAAATTGGCTAGTTGAGTAATAGTTTAGTCTGACATGCAATTATTTTTTTAATAGTCAGGAGAGGGTTCGGTATTTTTGTACTCACCCCTTCACCTGAATAACCCGCCTATGGCAAGACGGTGAGCTTAAATTATAACCCTGGATACCTCAGTGTCTGGTTTTATTTAGAGAGGTTTGCAAGCTCCGCAGATCATTTGCTCGCACGGTGGCAGAGTCAGCAGATTATCAACTTGGAAACCATTTTGTCCGACAATCCTTTTTGTGTGCCATCCAGAAAACTTACGATATTCAGGTCTTGGATACGAGTTCTGAGGCCTTCTATCACCTCCCTCCTTTCTTCGTTACTGGTCGGGTAAGGGTACAGGTGACAGTGGTAGCTACAGAAAAAGGAAAACACAATGAGAAGGTCGCGGATGCCTGCGGACACTCACACTGTCAGACAGAAGGAGGACCCAGTTACCAGTCACAGATCATCTTCACTTTCTGCCCAATTTGCTCTCCCCAGAAGGAGATAAGGAAGACAACACTTTTGGTGCATTCACCCTGCAAAGACAAGGGAGAGCATGAACCTCTGCAGCTCAGCTGAGGGCCTGTCTATGTTCCACACATTTTTAAAGCCTCTCAGTGGCATTGAACATAGACGCCAGGTAAAACTGCCTACTTAGTGTGAGCAACAGCACATCATCAAAAAGCCCTCAAAAGGCCAACACAAAGCATAGACACTCATCAAGTCATCCCAACTCATAAATGCCTTAAATCTCTGCAACAGGCTTCGCCAACCTGGTCCTCGGGGACCTCCAGACAGTCCATGTTTTTGCTCCCCTCCCAGCTCCCTGCCAAACACGCTACATTTTTGCTCCATTACAGCTCCTGGCAGGTGGTCCCTGTAGACCAGGTTGAGGAACACTGCTCCACAGCCGCACGCTTCCATGCACCATCTCCATTCACATCGTGCCTGGCTCAGACGCACTCTCATCAATCGAAGCACTGCTCGCACCGTGTCTGGGTCCTCCAGGTACTCATCGATCTCAGAGTAGCTAAGGATAGTGTAGCCTTTGCAGACCCTCCACAGCATGCGCTCAAAAGCCTCAATCTTCACCCGGTGGATGAGGCCTGAGATAAACCTGCACCCAGGACACCAAAGGCTGTTAAGGCACATTTTCACCTTGCATGACTTTCGGACCAAGGTAAATTTCAATGCTTTTATTTTCTGCAGAAATAATTGCCAAGGCTGTGTCTGGTCTGCAGGGACTGAAGTTATTAACAACCTTTGATCTGCAACACCATAAATATATATATAAAAAAAAATGGTTCAAGTGCTTAAAAAAAAACAATCTGTGTGAAGTGGGCTGAACCTGTCAGCAATAGTCAGCACATGATAAAGTAAGAAATGAGGCCTGCCGTCTCCCATCCCATTAGGATACACACCCAAGTTTGGCCCCCAGCCTCTGCATGCTGGTGTAGTCCATGACAGAGTCCTTCTCCAGGAAGGGGAACTCCTCGTACTGGGCCGGCACTGGCTCACGCTGGACATGGGGGACACAACACAGCCATGACGGAACAGGTCTAACAAAACCCATGGGGGGGGGCATCTCGGGGCGTGCGATTTAACTCTATTACATCGTACACAATACAACGTCTCCATGATTTGCACATTCTAACAGTTGCAGTTCTATGGCTCGTTCGCGCATCTGAAGTTGTTTCGTCAGCCAAATCCTTTTTCGACGCGCCATTGAACCGATAACAGAGATCTGCACCCTCATCCCAACATGCAATGCGCAACATGAAACGCATTCCCGGTGTGGCGACGTAGTGGCATGGATGACATCGAGGAGGTCCCTGAAAAAGAATTCAAGATCGGTAACAGGGAATTTCTTTATATATTCAAAAATCAAGAGTCATTTGCAAAATTCGCCAGTATAAAGGCTTGCATGTCAGATGACAGCGAACCTTTTTAACCACCTCAAAAGAAAACTTTTATATTTTGTTACTTTATAGCCCTATATTTTTTAAAATAAGGGAATTTGTTTTGGTAGTACTGTTCAGTGACTTAAACAGAAAACTCTTAAAAACCGATGTGAAAAAGAATTGCGATAAGATCGTGAGTTGTAAACCTGCAGAAAAAGAAACTGTATATATATTTTTTTTTGACGCATCACCCACCCCTAGCACCATTCCAGCCACTGCTCATTGATAAACGCAACAAAGAACAGCATCATTAACTGTGAAAACCATCCTGTAATGACTGTAGTGCTGTAGTAATGACACAGCGCTGAGTACCAGCTCAGCCCTTAATGTCTCCTGCAACTCATAAGCGACACGCTACCCTCAAGTCACCCTGACACGAGTAAAACAAGAATGCCAATTCCCTCCGGATCATGTGACCTCCCACAGAGGAAATCAAAGCCTCACTAAAGACCTTGGGAATGTCACATGGCCGGATCTATGCCACCCCTGTAGCTTTACTGCTGAACTCCACTGAAAGAAGAAAGAAAAAAAAAAGAATGCAGCATAATCCAGTGGATGAATAAAAAAAAAAAACAAAGTCTGGTCAGGTGACACTGAAATGATTTCTCTTCACACCCCCGGCAAAAATGCATCCTCTGATTAGCACGAGGGCGGCACTCATGACCAGTGAAGCACATGGACTGAAAAAAAAAAGAAAAAAAAAAGAAACAAAAAAAACACCACAAATATAATTTCCAATCAGGTTCACCATCCACCATCCAGGGTGAGTAAATCTGCTGCACACCCATACGGGTCACTGACCCTCCCCAGCTGGTGGCGGGGCCCACCTCGGCAGCGCGGTGCACGAAGCTCGGGGTGATGTGCAGCATGTGCATGTACTCCCTCAGCTCCAGAAGGTTCTTCTGCAGCTTCTCCTTGTTCCTGGTCACCTCACTCAGCTCCACCTCAAGCCTCTGAAGTTGCTCCTGTGACGAACATAACAAGACCACCCCACTGAAATAATCCAGCAATCAGAGCTTCTCACCCGGGAAAGATCAAATATGCAACCTGCCACGCGGTCTACAACTCCAAAGGATTTTGGCTTAACCGACATAATTATCGCCCCTAGTTTCCATGCTTAACAGGTCACCTTGGCTGCACCCACCCGACACCACCTGCTACCTGTGGGAAATGTTTCTGGCTCATACACGCTCTCTAACCAGGTTAATCGGATCACAGATCACCTACAGTTGCCTGGAATGTCCCTTAGAGTATGCTTACACCAGTCTGGGAATATAAATCCCCTAAAACAATAATGCTGTTTATATTTCACCAGAACAGCATTACTAATTCCAGAACAGAATAGCTAATTAAGTCTTTTAATTACGGATATTAAAATTACACATGATCCAAATATAAAAAGACACAGCCTAAATCCCCAAAAAAACTCTTTAAATTCAAATGAGCTCCAAAGAAAATTACTTGGCAACATTCACAACAGCAGATATCTTGAGAAGACAGGAGGACAAATTAAAGACTTACCATTATGACCAGTACATGTTTTGGCAGCGGGGCAATAGGATTGACCTCGCCATCAGGAAGTGGGATATCAGCTTTTTTAATCTCTCTCAGAAGGTACCCTGTTAGAGAAGATGGCCTGACTCAGCAAAGAAGCACACACACACAGAGCCCAAGATGCAAAAACCCACATTATGCAAAACAAGGTTTAACTAGAGTACCAAAACAAACGCCTGAGAAGCAACAATCAGAATTCTCCAGGTGATTAGAGAATCAGAGTGGTTTCTTTAACAAAGGGTCACACTCTCCTTAATTCCCATTCCAAGCTGGAGTGATACGGTTTAAACCAAAGCCGTTTCTACAGGTCTCCCTCCAGTTTGACCCGCCTTAAGCGGTTGCCTGTGAAGCACCCAACAGCTCTCCCCAGACGATAATGAGGATGGCAGCACAAACAGGAGACTGTCTGCCTGATTTCTGGTAGTGATGAAACCTGAACCTTGTGTCAAGTAACACATAATCACAAACCAAAATACAGGAAATTGAATACCAAGTCATTTTCTTCTAAATGTATTGAATTTTAACACAAATTTTAACTTTTATTTAGAAAGAAAATATAACACAGATTCACATTATCTCAGACTATCTACCAAATAAAACATTTTTCCCTTTAGTCATAATTTAATGTGTTATTTAATGGTTTTGTGGCTGAAAATCTATAGTGCATATTTACGTTAAGAAAGTATCTATTCCCACTGTTCCCACATTTTGTCAGTGCAGAACAAAGTGTAAAATGAGAGGTGCTCAGCTGCGCTTGCAGATGACAGCCTACCTAGAATTCTCTCCATTTCTTCACACCTCTTGATTTCATTGACAAACTTACGCTGGAAGGAACTGACACTGGGATTAAGCTGAAACAGAGGAAATAAATATGGTTAATCTCTATCAAAGACCACTAACAGCCAAAAAAATTCTCTCCTTTCAGAATTATTTGGTTTTATCTTTGGTGTTAATTATTTGGTCATTCGTGCTGTAATAAGGTTTCATCATATATGTTCCGTTGCTCAATGTCAAGAATTCTGCAAGAAGCATGACATCCGCCACCCTGTCTCTCTCACACACACACTGCAGCTGCATTACAGTTTTAGGTATATAAATACACGAAAGACATCTGCTAGACTATACATGTGGCTTGTACCTTATAGGTACAGGAGATCAGTGAGACTGAAAGAGTAAGGCGTTACTCCTCTTATAAACACCGAGGGCAAACTCCATCAGATGGATGCCAGTTTAGGGTGTCGAAAGAGAAAAGATCGCATGTCAAGAAATATGTAATGTAGGCTACTGCTCTTAGGCAGATTTCCTCATGCGAGTAAACAACCGCAGACCTGTCATGGGATACAATGCGCTGACACTGTATAAGGAGATCCAGTACATGCACACGTACAGGCGATTATACTGTACCGATTGTAATTGAAATACTGCTCTATTGTAGCATTAGATGCATACAGTATATGCTGCTGAATAACCTCCAGAGCCGCGGCCCCCAGTGCGACTTGGGAGTCGCTGGGAAAGTTCCCCCACCGGACGCGCTTCAGCACTTACATCCCTGAACTCCGCCAGCCCCAGCTCCCCCAGCTCGCAGACGCAGTCGTAGGCCGAGCCGGACTGCAGGAAGAGCTGGGCCAGGCACATCTCCTCGCTGCGGAACAGCGAGCCCATGTCGTCTTGCTCTCGGAGGCCGGCTGCTCCGCTACCTACTGCCGTGCGCAGGCGGCGGCCCGGCCAGCATTAGCGTAGCGGACACACGCCTACAGGGAAAACGCCGCGTCGCCCGACAGCCGAGCCCGAGCCGAGCCTGCGCTAAGTGCGCGTCTCCGCCGACCGCCCATACAGCTACCGATACCGCGGTTCTAAACGGCACCTATTGGATAGCTAAAGGCTAGAAAGAAAAAAATAAACGCCACAACAATAAAGCCGAGAGGCAGTTTAGGGGCGAATTTCACGACCAGCCCGGCGAAGCCTGCCTAAGTAATTTACGTAAAGTGCGCGAGTTTTACACTATAGCAGCTGCTGACTAAGTAGCAAAACTAGATATTCCTGTCATTTCCCTGATTTCTACGAATCGTCACTGAAAAGATCGAATGCGATAGACGTTTCCGGAGATCACAATCGAGCAGCTGCATGGTGCTACTTAGGAAATCCACCCCTCCCGGAGCGCAGCGTAGTTTTATTCCACGTAGTTTCGCAGAAATCGTCAGACGACAGACCGGCGAGCTAGGAGCGGGGGCCGACCAGAAACTTTCCCTTCGTTCCAATGGGCGGGGAAACCTGCCGGAGTACACATGGCCTACGAAATCAGCGAAAGTCACCATTATGCAATGACAAACACGCACACACATTGTCTATTCTTAAAGTTTATTTTGCAAACAATCGTATGGTCAGTTGAGAAGCATTTACACAATCCAAATATACGCGATAGAAAATGTAAACTCTTGACTTAATCAAACCCGTGAAAACTTAGTTCCACATAATCATTGCTGTTCCAATGTCCAACTGCTATTCCAGTGTGTCAATGCCTCTAAAATGAGGAGACGAAAATACATTTATTTTGGAAATTCTATAAAATGAACTGTATTAAATAAACATGGTTATCCATTTCACTGCACTACGTTTCTCCACATGGGTGTTATTAAAGGATACTCAGATTGTACCATTGGTCATTGTCCCATAATTTAAACTGAGCACAAAAGCTACTCCAACAAGAAATGGCCCTTATTCCAAGTGTTCCAGCAATGAAGCCACATTAAATCAGATTGGACACAGGTCAGGCTTGGCCTGCATCTTTCCTCCAGTTAGCTGAAGCACCCTTCTGGCCCCACCTCAGGAATATTTGACCTTTAGAAAAAGGCAGTGCTCCAGGCCTGACGAATCTGTCTCCAAGGTGTCCCTAGCAGGGAGGCGGCAATGAAGAAGAAGACCAGAATCAGCCCTTTAGCAAGAGCGATCGCGTAGGGCTCACCTGGTAGGGATAGGGAGAAAAACTGAACGTGTTTATTTCATGAAAAGCAATGTTTGGCAGTAATGCTTTACATCATTATGTTAAAGAAGCATCTTTAGAACCCCTCTTTCAGACTAAGAGGTGCTAATGACATACCAGTTAAAAATCTGGAAACACCTGTTTTTAATGCATGTCTCTAGCCATGTTATTCGCCTTATAGCAAAGGCTAGGCTTTGCGGCAATGGAGTAATAGATATAAGATATTGCAATGATCAAGAGAAGTGTTCAACATTTTGAAATGTTCTCAAATTTTAGATTCTTCAAAATAGCCTATTTTTGTTTCAAAGATAGCATTGCAGACTCTTGGCATTCTTGAGCCAGCTTCCAGATGTAGCTATGTGGAGTTCTGTGCCAAAGATGGCTACCTTGCTTTTACTCTTAGACACCAAATCAGATATATAGGGTTTAGGTTCGGGGGATTGTGGGGGCCAGGTCATTTGTTGCCACACTCCATCTCTTTCCTTCTTCCCAAGATATTAATAACGCAGAGGGCTCAGGGTCGTTATTTTGCTGGAAAACTGGTGTTTTAGTAGGTGTGTCCAGACTTTTGACTAATGCTGCAAGACATAATTTTGTGATGCTGCTGAGGTAGCCACCAAATGAAACAGTCAAATGCATAAGACCAGTCATTTGAAACTTTATCTTGGAAGCCAGCGGTGAAGATGCTAACGGCCTGACCTGTGTAGTATCTTGTCAAAGGGTAGAGGAGCTGGGGCCAGCAGATATCATTCCTGTCACAGTCATACTCTGTGTAGTTGATCTGGAACCTGAGGGATGAAAGGCCTGATGTGGATACACTGGTAGGGTCATGCCATTTTGATTGTGCAGAATCTCTAGGCAACTGAGATCATACCACCCAGCCCCCAAAGAACCCGCCTTTCCGAATCGCGAGCATTAGCCTCCGAGCAGGCCATGTGTTCCAACATGAGCCATTCAACAACAGCACGGTCCTGAGACAACATGTGACATGCATGACAAGGATTTACTTGGTTCTGATCTGTGGACTTTGAGCAGGAATGCTGATAAAAGTGACGGCAGAAGACACAGGGAAGCCCTGGGTAATGGCAGAGTCCTGACAGGCCCGCGGATCTCCGCCCCCACAGCCGATCCTCCATGTCGCCGAGGTGTAACTGCCAGAGCCCAGAGTAAATACAGTTAATGCACCATTACTAACCAGGAACGATGCTAAGTCACACCTTAGTCAGTGTCTGCTGTTCCACCCGCGAGAGACACACCTGATGGAGACTAACTCCAGGAAGGACAACAAACAAGGTCAGATGATATGGCGCTGGGAAGAAGGAATGGAACTTTGGACATGTAGTGGTGTAGTGAGGTGTAATATTATTACCATGAAGTATCAGCATCTAGTCTGATGCCCCAGGGGGTTACAACAAATTACAGTAATAAAATAATGAAAATGCCAAAGTAATCTAGCAAACCAAGTTCAGTTTTAAAATACCCAGAACCTGAGAGGTGATGCATTTTTATTTACGTAAAATCTTCTGCCAGTAATTAAGCTACAGGAGTGAAACAGGCGCAATGAGGCTTTGAATCCCAAATGGTCGGGAATATTGCACACTGACTGATTCAAAGCATTTCCCATTGGTTACATAACTGGTTTCCACTGGGGTAATCCTGGCAGTGACTGGTTAGCACAGGGCAATGTCACTCACTTAGCGTCCTGAATCGTCATTTTTACCAGAACTGCCTGAAGGCAGTTTGAAATATGCAGAAGGAACCTGTCAAGTTTTTTGTTCTCAATGACCTAGAATATATTTAAAATCATCCCACCTGACCTCCAAGGCTAGGACCTGCTGACTAGCGCCGCGCCCAGCGACACTGCTGAGGACGTGAATGTTCAGGTGGGAGGGGACGTCCTCACAGATGCCAGCAGAGCTTTCCGCAGGGGTGGTGGCGTTCAGTGGTACATCTGCATGACAGGCCACGGTATGCAAGAACTAACTTACGCAAAAAACATACACAATACTACTGGGTAAGCTGAAACCGAGAGAATTAACTACAAGGTTGGCAAAAACCAAATCTTTGATCCATTTGTTTCAAAACCAATAATTAAATACATGCAGATCTAATATAAGGCTACAGAATGAGATATTTTACCGCACAAGTCATTGACTTAAAGATGATTTCATAAAGAGAACTAACAGGTAACGTTCACCCATTCGTCCAAGTTGGATGCGTTGGGGTTGCCGTTCCTGGCTACATAAGTCGCAGTAACCAAATCAGCCAGACCTCTGCGGATAGTCTCCCTGTTAAACACAGGTTTAGAGTCAAAGACATTTTACTTCCCTTACATACATTTTGAATAGCAAATAATTTTAGCACCAAATTTATGCCAGAAACATTAGCATATTTTATCTATTCAAAGCTGTCACTGGCTTGCTGGCTGCGCTAGATGGCGGGATATTTTATGTGTTGTATAAATGGATTACTATGTAAATGAATATTTATCATACCGCGGGGACCAAACGCTCTCACAAGGCGGTAAAACCTGTTACCTTTTAGCCGGTGGGGACACAATTTTATAGAAATGTGTGTATGCAATCAAAAAACTAGAATAGCCAAAAGTCTTGTATTTTGTTTAGTTACAGTACTTATGGTTAAGGTTAGGGCTGGGTAAGGATTAGGGTTATCATAGTTAGGATTAGGGTTACGCCCACAGAAATTAATGGAGAGTCCTCAAATATGAAGAATATATGAATGTGTGTTTAGCATGTACAAACCTGAGATGGTTACAGTGTGTTTAGCATATAACACAATTGAGCTACAGTGTGTTTAGCATGTACACACCTGAGCTGGTTACAGTGTGTTAGGTGTGTACACACCTGAGCTGGTTACAGTGTGTTAGACGTGTACACACCTGAGCTGGTTACACCGGGTCAGATCTTGCACGCTCAGGAGCACTAGGCACCCTGCCGTTGAATTTTCTCCAAACAGGACCGGCTTTTTCCCGGCTGAAGCACAGAGCCCGTCTCCAACTGGCAGTAAAGCAGGTGAACAGAGACCCCAGGGCTCATCAAAGGTACTCACAAGCAGCAGGCTGGTCCCACCCTCGCATCCCTGCCGTACCTGGCTGCCACAGGCTGATGGGTGTCCTCCGCACTGCCCCTGTTTCCCTGTCCATAGCGCCCCCGATGATGGGCTTGCCAACCATGTAACCTGGGACCCCAAAGTCGAATCAGTTGCATTACTCCCACCCCATGCATGCGTAGGCGTACATCCAGGTCATAACCATCTCTACTGTGTAGAAACCACCCCCCCCCTCCCAGAATCATCTTATACCACTTTTTATACATTTCCTTTGTCTATAATTGTCTCTTTCGGTTCCTGCCTCACAAATCCTTGTTAGTATTCCCATCTTGGAGGGAACTTGCCAGACTGTCCCTAATCCATCTCCAGATTTGGAGGTTTTAATGGAAGTAAAAGGTGTGGAATGACACTGACCTGGGTTGGGGGAGCTGGGCTGGGCGGATGCTTTTCTGCTCACAAACACAGCGGAGTACCGGACTGTCAGAGTGGCTGGGAAGAGAGGGAAGTAGGCGCACTTCTCAGGAACTGGCGTATTCTCACAAAGCCCATTTGATTCTTTTCTCTGGATGCTATAAACTAGAAAGCTCACCACGCAGATCCCGAGGCACGGCGCCCACGGTGTGGCGAAGTGCGATGCCCGTGAGCCCGTTAGCTCTCCAGAAGAGCGAGTAGTCCAGGGCCAAGGTGGCATTCTCACACAGCATGCTCCGGTTCTGTGGGGCCTCTGTGAACACAGCAGCAACATCTGCCACCTGGTAACCACAGCCTGCGTCTGAAAAGTCACTGAAGGAGCACGAACACTAACGGAAACCAAAGATTTGTGGCGACAAATGTGTTAGAACAGTACAGGTGTGTGGCATTGTGTTATTTGTGTAAGCAAGTTAGTAAGACACCTACCATCCCTTCTATGGATATTTATCGGTTCAGATTCATTAAATCGCCAGGAAACAAACTGCCTGAAGACGTAAACACTGATGTAAGTGTAGGGAGTCTGAGAGCCTTTAGAATGTGCTTCATCTTCTCCTTCTGGGTGTACAGAGCACCCACAGGAGAAAATCATGCTGAAGAGAAACTCAATAAGCAGGTTAAGCGGAGCTGCTGCTCCGGGGGGCTGTTTGTCTCCATATATTTCCAGATATTTGTGTTAAATGGTCAAAAATCAGTGCAGGGGTGGAGACCACGCTACCATGTTGGGGGGGGGGGGGGAGAAGGCCTGCCCACCCCTTACCTAGAAATTAAAAACAAGGAAGTACACAACAGCCAAGAGAAGCAAATGTTAACCCAAGGGAATAAGGTACGAGTGGTTAACAGGAACAAGTACGTCGAA
>JAODKM010000039.1:36366660-36379019 GCA_026780845.1 Petrocephalus sullivani
CCGCCAGGACGAGGGGGGGGGGGGGGGGGAGAGGGCATGACCTCACCTTCCCTGCCAATTAACAACCAATAAGTACCCACAGATCCAGAGAGACTATTAGTTACTCACTGGTTTTAGTTACGACTTGTTACAAAGAACCAGTGCCTCTCTGAGCGTGCTCAGGACAGTGTTTAACCTTACCTGGAGGAGAGGCTTGTGCTTTCACAGGGAACCACGAGGACTCTGTAGGGCTCCGTGTGCCAGCCTGGCCCGGGGTAAACACGAAGGGGCTCAGGTCTTTGGAGAGTACCTCCTCCACACGCACCATGAGCACGCCTGGAGAGAGCAGATTCACAACAGGGGTGAGCATCCTAGCAAATGTATGCTAAATCTGCAGGTCAGACATACAGATTCAGACATTCACCAGAGACTGTAGTATGCCACCAAAGGCAGTAGTATAGCTGTTCAGATTTAAAATGTTTAGCGAGCAGATCTTTGTCCAAGGGAGACTCCTTTACCCCCAAATCCATCCCTCACTCTCAGCTGAAGTGTAGGAGAGGCTGGGCAAGACTGAAGCTGGGATGGGCACCAAGTGAGGAAGTCCTGCAGGAAGGCCACCGGTGCGTTGCTGACACACTGGCCCACCATGGACCTCTGTGGAGCAACCGGATCAGAGTTCAGCACAGGGAAGAAGGTTCTGCTGGCTCTGGGTGGGGCAGCTTTGGGATGGAACATAACGATGAGGTGCTCTGACCTGGGGGATTGTAAAATACTGGCCATCCTCTGTGAAGATGGGATCTCCCTGGCGGTAGGAGCTTAGCGGAAGTGCAGAAGTAGGAGAGCGGCCCTCAAAGGACGGGCTGCGCCTGGGTGCGCTACAGAGAGACGGGAGGGAAAGGCGCCGCGCTCAGACCAAGCCAGTGCAAGAAATGCGTCGTGGTTTGGCACGCTTTTGTCTGGGAGATGTGCAGTAATGTGCACAAGTCTTAGGCAGTCACAGAAAGCAGTTTAAATGGTCTTCATGTTAACATAAAACTATGATATTACGTCTGTCAAAGTGTGTCAGCCCTTCACCATTTCAAAATCTCTCCTAAAGTCACCCCAGTATTTGCAGCAACCAGCCAATACACCCCTGTATTTTTTGACTTGATCACTAGCACAACTCATACGGTTAATCAATGTCTTAGAGACTTTTAAAAACTTGTCTCATTAATGGCGTTCATCTAGCAGCGGTGTTCATATAGCCATCCAACTAGGTATCAGTAACTTTTTGGAGAACATTAAGAAATCCCTGTTAGTTTTTATTGTTTTACTCATGATTTGCATATGTTCTATTATTAAATGGTCTTTTTCATTCTGAGAAAATATACACTTGCTACCCAGATAGACAGCTTTAAACTTTTCCTATGACTGCACTGTACTGCAGTACTGTATAAACGCCCAGAATGGGGGTGTGGTTTCCTCAAATCTAAAGGTTTCAATCCATCCTAAAGTCCACAGAGTATCATGCATGTTCCCCTGACCACTATCATGATGTTTTGAGACATGCCAGTGAAATGCTGACCATCAGTGAGTGTGTCTGGGGTGTAACCGGCCGTACTGGGAGTACTTCCCAGGGAGCCACACCCTGATGGTCATTTAAGAAGTTACTCAGAAATATACAGATGGATGTCAGACGGTCTTAAGTGACAGGAAAAAAATAGCAACGACTAAAAACAGATGGTGACCCAAACAAGAAAGAAACAACCAAACAAACATCCAGAAGAGAAGTACGGAGAACATCCCGAAACGGCGCAGCCACGCAGGGCAGCATTCTCACATGGTCTGCCCCTGGTAGAAGAGACCCAGGAAGGGGCTGTTTTCCGGTGGGGAGGTGACACAGAGGAAGGGAAACCAGTCTGGCTCATTTCTGAAGGACTGCTCAGAGCACTGGTAATCGGGGACGGGAGCGACAGACCCGCCAAACGGTCCCGGGATGCACTGGGACTTAAACAGCCGCTGGGTGTCAGGGGAGCAATCCTGAGAGAGGTGGGAAAGGAGGAGACGGTTGACAGGATGGAACCAGAAGCAATAGTAAATAATGCATGGTCAGGAAATAATGCTTGGTAAACACAAGCATCGATGTCTATACTGCACAATAAAATACAGCTCCATTATCTATAATAAATATCTCTCTCTTTCTCAAATTTACAACAGTATTTCCTGTGTCAAAACAGCATTACCTGATCACAACAGCAAAGCATGCTGCAGGTCCCAGGTGTAAGATCACAGGGACACGGGCCTAGTGGCTGGTAAACTTGGTTGGGAATTACTGTCTTATTGTCTGGAAAAGTGTCAGAAGGGGAAATTAGAAAATTATTACAGCCATGATATAAACACCGCTTACTATCAGTAAAAAGATTATAGTTAATTTCACAAATCCTCTTCGATAAAATAAATACAGTCGGCCCTCCGTATCAGCAGTTTCAAAATTCATTCAACCATTCAAAATTTTAAATGAAAATTTTCACGTGCGCCAAGTGCTACGCTCTAATTTGGGCAGGCTGTCATAACTTTCAGTCAGATGTGGGGGTGGCTGAAAAGCGTCATGACTTTATTCCTTTTTTCTGCTCCTAGCAGGCTGAATGCCAGAGACACTCTGTTTCCCACACTGCCCAATTGTGCTGATAGCGAAAGATGCTGCTTAAAATATCATCCTGACTCCTCAGAGTGAAGGCAGAAATAGTAACATTTTCAAGTAATTTATTTGGCTGCTGTATTTTCCTTCATTTGCGTTGTACTTGGTGTTATAAGTAATTTACAGATGATTTAAAGCATACGAGATGATGTGCATACGTTATATGCAAATACTACACCATTCTATATAAGGGACTTTAGCATCCGTATATTTAGTAACCGTGGGGAGTCCTGGAAGCAAGCTCCCATAGATACGGAGGGCCGGCAGTATAAGGGTGCAAATTGTGTTCATGCATTAGTGTGCAAACTGAAGCATGTGTGATGTAAGGGCCTCACTCACAAGATGCAGGCCCAGCTGGCAGAACCAGGGCATAAATCTCAGCCTGCACCAGCAGTGCGGCCTGATGCGAGGCTCCCCGGCATGCTGAAACCCACAGCGTCTCCAGCACACACAGCGGCTGAGGACAGCAGTCAGTGTCGTTTGCACAGAACTGCAGGCTGCGGTTCAGAATCAGCTCAACCTTCAGCACATTCTGTGGCGGGGATTGAGGGAGCAGGGGAGAATCAAGTTATACATCATCACTGTTTATCAAATACAGGACTGCAATAATCCTGGAACCTCAGGAGGCATTCGGCATAGGCAAGGGACACCCTCAATGGGACGTTAGTCCTTTGCAGAGCACACTTTCATTCATGCTGTTGCACATTTCCAGCAACATGAAGACACCATTTTCCATAGAGCGTGGGAGGAAACTGGAGTAACTGGAAAACATCCAATAAAGCACAGGGAACACATGCAAACTGCACACATAAAGCAGGGACAAGAACCAGAACCATTATCCAGGAGGTGTAAGACAACAGGGCCACCCACCTCAAGAGAAGTTAAACAAAAGCAATTTGTAATGATTCAGACAAAGCATCAAAAATGCAATGAAACCAATCAACCAATCAAATAAAACCAATCAACAGTTATAAACATGCTTAGTTTCAAGATATTACAATGATGTTACTATCTGGCACTTATGGAGTGTGAATTATGTGACGGTACCTTGCTTAAGGTCTCAGTGGTTATGGCCCACTGTCCAGAATCTCTCTCTCCACAAGATGGGGCTGGAAGTCGACCTACCAAAAAGAGAAGAAAAAAAAAAAACTTAACATTGTTTTGGGAAATATTCAAAACTGCTCGCTATAATTTTAGTTTAAGACAGTGACATGTTTTGTTAATGACTGTACCAGTTATGTTGGATGGTTGGACTCTGTTGAGAGTAAGGGAAACTCCAGAAGTGTTTCCTAGTAAGAAAGTTGTCACTTTTGGTCCAGAGGTCCAGATAAACGCTGGTTGGAAAGCTGAAAAGGGAATAATTACCTTTATACATAGTCCACCTTATTCTTCATGCAAAATTAATTAATTTTCATGTTTTTTTGAAGGTTTTCAAAAAATAAAACATCCTCACTTTGCAGCCTTAAAATACACTGATGAAGTATTGCAAAAAGACCATTTTAGTTATAAACCGGGATATTTGCAACAAATATACAGGAACTGAATTTGTGTTGTATCATATTTGGAGAAATGTATTTAATGTACAGGCTTTACAAGATAATCTCCAGTCTAAATTCCATATAAACCATAATACATGTACATAGACTAAGGCTCTGTTTTCGCGGTTTTGTGGAAACCATAAATTTCATTATAATAAAGGTTCGTGGTTTTGTATGTCCGGAATTATGTTGTTTAGCTTCAGAAAGAACCACAACCAACTATCCAGTATTTAATTTTGCTACTTCGCTGTTTGTTTACTCGCTCCCTCTACTGCAGCTATCCAGCGGCACTTTTCCTAGAAGCTCCCCTTAGCAACTTACATGTCGTTGAAACCTGCATGGATATAGTTGAAAGTTGCATGGATCCAAGTATGCAACTTGCTAACGTACTTAGCAAATATGCTTATGAGAAAAAAGTAACCGTAAAGGTTAGCTGTTTTCGCCTAAGAAAGTTATCTTATGTACGAGAAACTCACCAACATTTCCATATGCTTCCGTGATGAGTGCAATCAGAACAATATACAAGCATTTATATAAAATAAGGCCCATAATTATATATAGTTAAATAGCATGATTGTTTACTAATTCAGTACAGCAGTATAGCAGTACAGCAGCCATATTTGCGAACTGTTGACATGATGACCATGGCAACGAGGCTCCGCCTCCTCTGCCAGCTCAAGAGGAACCACAGCACTGTAATAGACACCGCGAGAACAACAGCGCCGCTTACCGGCGAAAGTGGAGAATCGCCGCTCACATATTAAATCTTCCACCCACTTCTCAATACAATATCACAAGGCACAATTTATTTTTATAAAATTATTATTGTGCTATATTGTACTTTAACCCAGTAAAATATGCTTGAGTTTTTGTTAGAATAACCTCTCGCATAAAGTTTATTAGATCGTGTAGCAGTGCACTGCAGGATAAATAGTGCTGTCACCTGAAAGTGAAATATAATATATCCAAGCAGCTAGGTGGCGCGTCTTCGTAGCGCACAACTTGCACTCTGCTTGTGCGCTGCACTTTTTCCTCAATACCAACGTGCTGTATGTAGTGAAGTGAGGATCGTGAGCATGTACACAGTGTGAAATTAAAAATATTAAGATAGAATTAAAATGTTTCTGAACGAGTCATTGCAGCGTCAGTTAGAAGAGTGCAATTTATTTTTTTTAAACGCTGGGGACGACGTGCATGCGAATGTTAAAACTACAGTACCTCTTTTCATCAAACATCTGGGCGACTGCTTGAGGTAAAATGAAAAGTACAATTATTTGAAAGGTGTCATGGTGTGGTAACGGAACATGTCTTATTTCGATCAGCCATGACTGGTTGTACGTGTGAATCACCATACTGTGGCTTACATGTGCAGGAGCGATGTGAAGCGACGTAAGGAGAGAAGCCTGCAAGAAGCTTCCCAGTTGCTCAGGAAAATATCGAAGAATCAGCTGCAGTCCCTGGAGACAAAGTACATGCTGCCTCTAATACACCTAATCATCTCCATGCAGTTGGAGTCTCTGCAGGTCTCCGCGGTCTTCCGGAAACTGGACCAGGTTGGTGTCCGTTCTGTCTGGGCTAAATATATCAGAAGAAGTTAACATGTTTTTTTTAACGATTCTTTTTTGTTTTTTTCATACCACACCCAATAACAGATAATGCAACATTTGTCAGAGGCCAACCACTCTCTCGTTTTTAAAGAGGTCCAAAAGTGTTTGGATGCTGTAATGGATTCGAATCAGGTACTGTGTCATTAACCTAACCGCTAGTTGGTTTATTAAGTGTACTTCTGATGATAGTTGTAGCTTATGTGTTCGCTGTCCAATAGATGTTGGTGTCGAAGAGACTGCAGACTGGTGAGTTTGACACCAACAGCTAACATCTGTTGTAAAACGCACTGTTATTGGGGTTTTTCAGTATCCGCTGCGCTGTGTGTGTGACTGGACTCTCCACAGTTTGCATGTTCCTGGAAGACAGCAGAGTGGGCCGAGAAGTCGTGAGACAGGCTTTCCCCTCGTTGCTCCACAAAGTGGACCAGGCATTCTCCAGCATCATGGAGCAGGAGGCCTTGAGAAATGGAGACGCATGTTATGCTGCTGTCAAGGTTGGTCAGGTGGTCTGCGAAACCAGTGTCAGATGTTTAGGGTGGCTACTACAGGGGCCTGCATGAATGGGACTTACCCTGGAATTCCTGTATTCACAGGTGTGTCTGCAGATGTTCCAGCTGCTGCCTGAGGAGGTGACCCCTGTTGTGTGGAAGGATGGGGGCACTGTCTCACCTCTGGCAAACATTTTGAAGTACTTGATGGCTATTATCCTAGGAGAGGTATCAATCATGAGTTTTTACTCCTAATTTTTATTACACTTCATGAAGGGCTCATGTCAATATAATTACTATAATCTAAAGTATGATTGATAGTAGGCCGTTCTCATTAAAATCAGTATAATATTGCTGTTTTGGAATGTGTAGTTATTGCATAAATATTCTTTAATTGGTAAAATGTACCTAATGTTTTAATGCCATTATGGGTAATGGGGTTCTTTAGTTACATAAGACATGTCTAGTGATGTGAGAAGTTGAATTTGAAATGTCATTTTGTGGGGGTGTAATTGCATGCGTTCCCCTTGTTTCGTAACTGTGTTCAGAGCTCCAGCAGGGACACGCGGTTCCTGGCGGGTACGGCCATGGTAATGCTGATCAACACCTCGCTGACGGCAGAGGGCGGAGCCACAGCTGCGTGGAGCATGCTAGGGGTCACATGTCAAGGTGAGTCTGGTCTACAGCCTGACTGAGGCTTAAAGAGTTAAGAAAAAAGTGTTCTGCTGAGGACAACATTACAAAGCATTCTGCTTTGAAATAGTCTTTATCTACATTGTAGTCCTGCATCAGATTTATAATTCGACTTGCATTCCTGAAATAATGTATCCTACTGTGTAAATCAGGGGGTGCCCAATAAGTCGATTGAACCAGTAGATAGTAAAGGTAGTGCGGTGGATCAAAAAAAATTTTTTTAGATGTCGGCCTATTATCTATCCTCCCTTTGGCATTCGCCACTCGATTCATGAAAGTCTGCTGTTGCTGAAAACTTTGTTACATTAGGTTACCATAACAACTGCTTCCCTTCTCTTCTAATGTATCTTGAAGATCACATGGGTCACTATGCAGAAAATGCGAATGTATTGCGAGCTAATGCTACTCGATGATCCCAGCTACCCTTCTAATTTATATCTACTAAAAAAGGGATGTAAAAGATGAGTAGGGGAGCCAGACTAATTCTAATTACATTTATGAAGCCATAAATGTATTGAATTGTATTGTGCTGTATGGGGTCATGCAGTGACCACCAGAAACGTGTAAGTGTAACATATGCATAAAAATAAAAAATCAGGAAGGGGGAATTATTATACTTTTTTTTTTTATTATACTATTATACTTATTATAATATAGGCAGATAATTTTTACCTGGTCATTTATAAAAGTACCTCGCAAACCAAAAACATTTCTGTTGGGCCACAATTTCACCAAAAATTCACGTGAACCTATATTGAATTGACGAAAGTATAAAGAAGAGATTTTCAGCCGATTCACTGACCAACTTAATTGTATTTTGGAAATATATGCAAATTTACAGTTTAAAGGGTACAACACACTCAAAAGTTGGGACAGTTAAAATAAAATAAAAAAGTGCACAGAATGTTTGAGTAACACCAGTCTGGAAGACTCCACATTAATCAGGCTAATTGGTAGCAGATGAAGTACCATGATTGAGTATAAAAGTAGCATCCATCAAAGGCCCAGTCTTTCCATGCTAGCATGGGTTGTGGGTCACCCCTTTGTTCCAAAATTCATGAGAGAATTGCTTGTCAGTTCAAAAAGAACATTCCACAACACAAGATTGCAGAGAATTTTGTTCTTGCAACATCTGCATGAACATTGTGAAAAGATCCAGAGACTGCAGAGACATCTCAGGGCGTAATGGGCAAAGTCGGAGACCACTGAATGCATGTGGTCTTTGAGCCTTTATGCAGCACTGCCTAAGAAACTGTCATGCTACTCTGACAAGCGTAGCCACATGGACTCGGGAGTACTTCTCGGGAGTACTTCTCGGGAGTACTTCTCGGGAGTACTTTTCGGGAGTACTACTCGGGAGTACTTTTCGGGAGTAAGTCTCTTCCCGGGGTGTCCATGCTTATTTCATCAGGACAGTGGCAGACCATATTCTACACGGGCTACAACAGCA
Organism: Petrocephalus sullivani; assembly: GCA_026780845.1. Lineage (NCBI taxonomy): Eukaryota > Metazoa > Chordata > Actinopteri > Osteoglossiformes > Mormyridae > Petrocephalus > Petrocephalus sullivani. The sequence goes on from JAODKM010000039.1 coordinate 36,375,093, forward strand.
TGGCTTCATAGACAGAGTGTGTGCTTAACAGGCCTACTGGCAGTCCAGATTCATCTCCCATCGAAAATGTATGGTCATCATGAAGAATAGAATTGGACAATGGTGAGCCAAGACTGTATTCTTACATCATGCACGAATGGACAAAATTTCTAATAGCAAAATTACTACAATTAGTATCCTCAGTTCCAAAGTAATTTTAAAAAGTTTTAATAAAATGAAATGAGATGTAACACAAAGGTAAATATACCACTGTCTCAACTTTTGTTGAGTGCATTGCAGCCATCAAATTCTTTGAGTACATTTCCAAAATTAAGTTGGTCAGTGAAAGTGTTAACAATCTTTTCTTTGTACTTTTGACAGCTAAAAACAGGTTCAAATTTTAGTTTTTTTTTTTTTACTGCATTTTAGAAAATATCCCACCTTTTCTGGGGTTTGTAGAAGGAATGATAATAATTAATCAATATCATAACAATTAAAAAATGAATCATTAAGGTTAAGGAACGTCTTTGATTAGATTCCCAGGTACTGTGTGTTGGGGAGCTGAGGGTGCAGTGCAGGCCAGAGCAGGGCTGCGTGGGCCAGCTGGCGGTGAGCAGGGGACTGCTGTCATGCTGCCGTTCCGATGTGCTGCTCTGTCCCCACGGCAGCAAAGAGGTACTGGTCCTGTGCAAGGAGGCTGGGCGTCAGACCAACACCTGTGACCACTTATAATATGGAGGAGGAGGAAAACATGGCTTAAAAATGGAATAAAACTGTTCCATTATTTTAACGTTTTTGTTCTCGTTTTCCAGTGTGAACTTACTGTTCAAAATTAAAAAGAAAAGGTGAATTTAATTCCCGATGGCACGGAAAGCCTAATATAATTAAATAGCATGTTCTCTGACGTATTAGGCACAGTAGTTGTGTGTAGCTAATTAGCTGTTTTAATAGACTGCAGTCATTTAAAGTACAGTTAACAGGTTTGGGATTGTGTAGATCTTTCTGATTTTCCTCCATTTCCGCATCCCTTTGTGTGCTCCTGTACAATTTTACGTTCTGTCTGTAAACACAGGGTGATTCTCTCTCTTCCTTAGAGATGTCTGCTTCTCGAGGGGCTCTTCCCAATTGTTTCAGCTTCATGCGAGAAGAGCTTTGACTGTCACTACTATGTTTTTCAAGGTACAGTGTACATGACCATGATCTGGGCTGTGGGTGTTTTATGTCAGTGTTTCTCAAACCAGTCCTTGGGGACCCCAAGATGTTCCATGTTTTTGCTCCTTCACAGCTCCCAGGCAACTCGGAGAGAGCAAAAATGTGGACTGTCGTGTTAGGACCCTGAGGACTGGTTTGATTAACACTGTTTTACATGACTATAGAGCCACTTCTGTCTCTCTCATCAATGACATTGGCTTTTGGCAGTGCTTGTACTGTGGCTGAGGCAGGTGAAGGAGTGCCTCATGGGGTTATGGAATTTGAAGGGCGCCCCCTTGCTGCTGGAGGACTCCATTCTGTGTCGCCGGCTTGTCCAGCTTGTTTGGAACGTCGCAGAAAGCCCGGTAAGTTTCAGAACGGGGTCACAGAAGAGGTGCCTGTCAGACTACAGGGTAAATGCTGGGTATAATATGAATGTTATAAGGTAAAGACTTTTAAACCAAATTTGTAATTATATAGTGGAAAGATAATCATCCATCCACTTACTGTTCTGCTTCTCTGTTTGAGGGTTGGAAAGAGAGGTTTCGTAGTTAACTTGACTACCGGTATAACAGTCAGAATACACATCAAGGTTGGTGTTTTGGGGGGCCCAGTGTACCCCAGGGCCTCCGAGTCCACGAGTGCCTCTGCCTCAGTTTGGCACAGACCATCTTGGCTAACGTGTGTGACGTAACGGCGTCAGGTGGAAGGCGTGTCGGAGTCCGTGCACGGCTCCTTCCGCCTCCTGCTGGAGATCATCGACCTGGAGCGGTGTCGCTTCCCAGAGACGGAGATGCGTCTCTACTATTCCCTGCTGAGCTACGTGGCTGCCCTGCCCTGGGAGGCAAAGGCCAAATACTTCCCCCTTTGTGCGCTCCTCCCATATGTTGGCACCAGCGTGGTAAGTAGAAGCTTTGTGTGGCTCGAGTTGTGCATGTTATTGGGAGATGCTTGCTGTAGCTCCTCCCCCTTCCCTTCGACATGCATGTAGCTCAATACTCCGACGCCTTTTGGAAAGCAGCCATGTGTTCTCAAACTCCTACTCTGATGCCTCCTGGCTTTAGGTGTTTGAACGATTTCCAGATCTTCCCCGGCATCTCCTGAAGTGCCTCTCCACCAATCACCTGTCTCCTTGTGCTTCGGAAAGCTACAAGTCACTGATCCAGCAGCAGAGGCAGGAGCTGTGCATGGCTGTGGCCCCTGGGCCCTCCCCTTCAGAGCTGGAACTGGCAGAGATGTGGGCCCAAAGGTGGCGGCCTGCCCTGCTAGAGGCCTTGACCTCAGAAACGACGCTCCTCCAGAGCAACGCCACCAGTCACCTCCTGCCCTGGACCCTGCGCACTTTCCCAGGAGCATTTGAGATCCTCCAGGCCTCAATCTCTGGCACCACCACTGGTCAACTTCGTGCCTGGGCCTGCCTTGTGGGTACCTGGCAGGCCACAGGCGGATCCTGGTCCCTTGAGGAAGGCCTGTCCCAGGAGACCTTCCAGCTGGCTCTGGGCTCCCTGGATGACAGTGTGCGTCTGGCCGCGCTCGGCCTTCTGTGTGGGACTGGGACCCGACACCTCCCTTCGGCATCGGAACTCGCCGCCCTCAAGCAGTTTATCCCCCTCAACCTGACCAGCGAGTCGTCCTCCTTCCGCCAGCAGCTCCAAGCCACAGTGAAGAAGCTCCTGGTTCGTATCCGGGATGGCTGCCTGGCGTGCCTGCGGGAGGAGAGGAAAGGAGGTGGCAGAGACATTGGTCAGGCGATGGACTCCCTGCTGGAGCGAGGAGTAGGTGAGACCAGGAACATATTGCTTATGATGAAATTTTTATGAAGCAGTGAATTATAAGTGTTTTTTTAGACACGGTGATGCAGCGTTTAGCACTGTTTCTTCATCCTCCAGGACCAGGGTTCGAGCCTCTGCCATGGCTCCATGTGTGGAGTTTGCATGTTCCCCCCCTTGTCATTGTGGGGTTTCCTCTGGGTGCTCCAGTTACCCCCACTAACATACTGAGCTTGACTGGAGTTATCAAATTACCTGTAGGTGTGCTGATCTCCCTCATGCCTGAATGATCTAACTAGGATAGAGTCTTGTAGGCGAGCCTGTTTGTGTCCCTAAAAGGGCACTTAATCATATCCATCCATCCATCCATCCATCCATCTATCCATTTTCAGCCGCTTATCCGGGGTTGGGTCAAAGGGGCAGCAGTCTGAGCTGGGATGCCCAGACCTCCCTCTTGCCAGCCACCAACTCTGACTCTTCAGGGGGAGTACCAAGGCATTCCCAGGCCTGCCGTGAGATATTATCTCTCCAGCAAAGGTTTGCCCTGGCGCCTCCCGATTGGACATACCTGAAACACCTCCCCAGGGAGCCATCCAGGAGGCATCTTAGATAGATGCCCGAACCACCTCAACTGGCTTCTTTCGATATGGAGAAGCAGAGCGTCTACTTTGAGCCCCTCCCAAATGTCTAAGCTCCTCACCCTATCGGTAAGGCTGAGCCCAGACACTCTACGAAGGAAACTCATTTTAGCCACTTGTATCATTTGAAGGATTTCATTCTTTTGGTCATTACAAGTCAAAGTCAAAGTGAACTTCATTTATAAGTATGGAGTGAGATGAAACGGTGAAGCTCAGGATCCATGGGTGATCCCACATCCCACCTACCACCACCAGTGGGTCCTTGAGCAAGGGGTAATGGGTAACACTTTACTTGAGGGGCCACAAATAATGCAGTAATACATGCTTAGTAAATGCATTAATTAACCATT